>JAJPUD010000618.1:446266-478284 GCA_023553655.1 Myrmecobius fasciatus | reverse complement strand
TAACATTGAACCTTACAATAGTATCATATGAATTTTTTTTTTTTTTTTTGGCAAAATGTTACAATGGGTGGCTAATCCTTCATATTGTACTTCCTGTGGCATTTCTTGTAACAACACAAATCTCAGTTAATTCTCTTGGTATTTGTTTAGCTATAAAATGTGATCTCCCAGAAATTCAGCTGTAATTTACCTTGAATTGATGTCTGTTGTCTTTGTCCTAAAAGTATTAGGTTTTGATTTTGTGACTGGATAAAAGCAGATCTGGGAAGAAGGCTATCTATGCAGTGATATACATGATTTAGAATCTTTAGAATCATCATGTCTGATACAAACAATTGAAACTTGGAAAAATGTTCCTCTAAGGCTTCCACCTGACCCCAATTTAACCAAGTGTAGTCACCATTCTTTCATTGAAATTTTCATACTAGTTCCTAGGATCATATCTCCAGAGCTGAAATATACTTTAGAAGCCATCTAGCCCAACACCCCTCATTTTTCAGGTGAAGAAAATGAGATTCAAGAACTTTATTAGTTTGCCCAACATCACACATGCAATAAGTTTCCAAGACAGGATATGAACCCAGGTCCTCTTATTAATAGAGCCAGTGTTCTTTCTACTTTAGTACTACCTCAGGTCTATTTATTAAATTCTGTTATCTAGAGTTTATCTAGTAAATCACTCTAGTATTAATATTCTTTAAAAAGCCCAAATATATATTTTATAAATACAGATTTTAGGGAGAGGAGGCACATGGTAGAAAGAGAGAAAGCAAATTAAGTAGTACTCAGTTTCTCAAATATTATCTTTACTAAAATCTAATTGATTTAATTATGAAAGAAAGGTAGGGGAAGGGAATAAGCATTTATATAGCACCTACTATTTCCAGGATTATCTTATTTGATCCTAATAATGACCCTGATATTATTATCCTCATTTTACAATTAAGGAAACTGAGGCAAAGTGATTTTTTTAAGTGATTAGTCCAAGATATCAAAGCTAATCATCATCATGAAAGCACTAAAAATAATCATAAACATTTATATAGCATTTACTATGTGCCAGGCATTGTGGTAGTCACTTTACAAATATTATCTCATTTGATTCTCACAATACTGAGAGGTAGGTATTATTATTACCCCCATTTTACAGATGAGGAAACTAAGACAAACAGATTAAGTGACTTGCCCAGAGTCAAATAGCTATTTGACTCAATATATAGCTATATTAATAAATATCTGAGACCAGGTCTTCTTGACTGCAGGTCTGTGTTCCATCTACTGTGCCATCTAACTGCCAGCTTGGCATGTGTATGTAAAATGCCTAAGAAACTGGTTACTCAAGAGATAAAAATTTCAAGTCCCTAAGTGGCCTGTTCATTTCATTTCTGCTTTCTGTGACCAGAGATCCAAGGAGTGTCAAAGAATATATCATTCTTTCCACATGGTTTTTGTAAAGAAAAGTTAAAAAAAAAATGAGAAGTAACCCATATTTTATATACACCAATAGACAACAAGCACTTATCAGTGGATACAATCATCACACAAAAAACAGTTTCTACCCTTATCTTCATCAAGATAAGCATGAGCATGCACACTGATAATGAAATACAAGAGAATTTAAGGAAAGAGAGACTATTAATAAATGTTGTAATCCAGACAGTCTTCCTTGAAGGAAGCAAGGATTTTAAGAAGTGTAAGGGGACATAAAGAGTGTACAACAGGCATAGAGAGGACCCTTGAGGTGTGGGAATGGGATAATCCAAGTAAAGACATGATGAGTAGATAGAATAGTGAGTTTGGTGAATAGTAACTACATGGCACAGTGGATATAGTGGAGTCAGGGAAATATGTCTTGATGATCAAATCTGGCTTCAGACATATACTAGCTATGTGACTCTGGAAAAGCCTCAGTTTCTTTCTTTGTAAAATATGTTTGGAGAAAGAAATGGCAAATCATTCTGATTTCTTTGCCAAGAAAATCCTAAACAGAGTCACAAAGAATGCTTAGAGAGGATTAATATGAAATAAGTCTTACTTATAAAGTCTGAAATACAATTGTAAAGGGCTTTAAATGGACAACTGAGGAGACTATTTTATCATATAATCAGTAGGGAGTCATTGAAGGCTCTTGAGCAAAGAAGTGACATTAGATACATGCTGAATATAATCATTAGTCAATTTACCACCAACATGGACATTTTTCTTCTACCTCCTTAGGCCAGGTAAACAGTATAGGGACCATCTTTTAAGAGCCTTGCCAGTTAAACTAGAGGTATCCCTGGGGCAAAAGTAAAAAAAGCATTGGGCTGAGTAAAACAGACCCACTGGAAGTCTGGGTTTTGACAGTAAAATTAATAGACTGGTATTTCTGGAGCTTCTAAATATATCAAACATGCTATCAGAGAGTAAAAACTGTCTACTCTAAGTGGGAATTTCCCACTTTTTCTTTCCTTGGAGAAGATATCTCTGACCTAAGGAAACTCCCATCTGATAAGGAAAGGAAATTAAATTACTATCCTGGCTTGCATCATCCCTAAATCAAGACTGTTTGTTATTCCAGATAACACAGATTGTTAATGCAATTAAGTGTTAATAGGCCTGTTGTGCTGCCTGAGGAAGCAGTCCTCAGACTCCAATGTGAATTGCCTCAGAGATGGAGAAAGTAGGAATAAAATCAGGCAACAGCTTGGTTATCTCCCTTTTGGTCTTTTGTTTCAAGCATTTAAAAATAAATGTTCCAATGTGAATTTAACTTAAATTGGTCGCCTCTTCCATTTTCTCCAATAAAGTAGCAGCAATTTTAGACTTAAGGATAAAACAAAACCAAAACAATGACAAAAATTTAAAAAAAGAGGGAAGCTGTGATGACATCATCAAAATATATGCTATCCCAGCAGAATGAGACTACTGAATTTGAAAGGAATGTTAGAGATCAACTGCTTCATTGTTTCTCAACATTGTTGTTTTTCAATCATATCTAACTCTTCAGGATTCCATGAACCATATTGTCCATAGAGTTTTCTTGGCAAAGATACTGAAGTGTTTTTTTCATTTTTCTCTTTAGTGGATTAACCCAAATCTGCCTCATTTCAATCTAATTCAGGCACAAGTCAAGATGTCATCCCATGATAAAACTGTTCTCCTTAAAAGTGGACCAACAACAATTATAACTTGCCCCAGGCTCTGAGGCTGGATTTGAACTCAGGTCTATCCAGTAAGCCACTTAATTGCCCCCTTGGTTCTCAACTGCTGTACCCCAAAACTCCTGCCTCTATTCCAAGATTTCCACATTCCCTTCCATCCTTTCCTACCCCAGGTGTAGTTTGCTGGCTGCTCTTCCTGGCTTGGTCTAAGGAAAGTAAATTGAACAAACTTAATGTAAGGAGCGACAAAATTGTCTAAGGAAATAAAGAAGAAAGGTAAAGGAGTAGAGGAGAGCAAGAAAAGGGAAAGGAATCTCAAGTCACTGTATGGTTTTCTGGAGACCTCACTTCCAGAGAAAGCTTTCTGGTTATCAACTTAAATGTGCAGTGTTCTTGGATTCCTCACACCAAAGAATGCTGTCCTGGGCACAAAAAGAAGCTTATCCAAGAGCCACCAATCTAGTTCAACTCTTTCATTTGACCAGTAATGAATCCAAGAGGAAGAAATTTTGTTCATTCTCATAGTTTATAAATGGCAAATCATGAACTAACTTGAGATATTTATACTTTCCACTATATCATTGCCAGGTTAATCTCCTGACTCTTCCAGCCCTACCCCCAATATAACAAATGCTCCTCTTATTCTGCAGCTCATTACTGAAATTCTAAACTGAAATCCACATTTTTGAGAGCTTTTGTCCTTAAATTTCTTTGGTTCATAGCTCTACCCAAGATTACCCTTGGGAATATCAGAATCAGAATCTGGCTTATTTCTAGCTCTCAAAAAAAAAAAAAAAAAAAAGGAATGGGGCCCACATGTAAGTATTCAAGCTAACCAAACATCAAAAATAGGACAGACATTATTTTAATCTGACAAATAAACTTGAAGCCCAAAAGACTCAAGATAAATTTCTCTGGGCCTCTGACTTCTTCAAGGATCGATCTAGCCCTCCAGATTAGCACATATAAATGTTCATCATTTGTATTATAATATGATATGATGAATTTAAGTGTTATATGTGAGTTAGGTCTCAAAATCAGTACTTAAAGTGAAAATGAATGTGGCCAAAAATATCCTCTCTGTAGTAGACCTCCAAGGCAAACATCATCTGGAAGAGGGAAAGAAAGTTGGGAATTAAATTCCTGACTTCTAAATAAGGAATGGCTCCAGGGGCTAGGTCCATTTTGTTGGGGTGCCAAGGTGGGCATGAGCCAAGATGAAGTTGTACAAATGCCTTCCAATCCCAGCCTGGTATCCTCCCCTGCTTCTCTTCCAGAATTCTCCTTCCCTACTTTACCTTACCCTCCTGCTCCAAAGGAGAACCAGGGAAGAATGGAGGGGAAACCTAACAGAAGTCTAGGGAACAGATTCACACTTATATTCTCTCCAGGTCTAGGCTTAGTAAGTATGAAATGACCAGCAGAAATTGTTATCATTTCCATTCTTTTTTTTTTCCTCTTTTATCCTTCTTTCTCATATAGTTCACTCTATATGAGTTAAATGCAGGCATGATGTAATTCTCATTAATTACAATGCTAATTTGCAAGTGGATTAGTTCCAGAACTAGGAAAGAAAAAAAGACATTTAAAATGTATGTGGATATTCGATTTGTCAAGTATTTTAACATAATTAACATGCAGTAGACTTCCTGCCATCTAGAGGAGGGAGAGGGGCTAGGGGGGAAAAATTTGTAACGGAAAGCTTTGTAAGGGTCAATGTTAAAAAATTATCCATACATATGTTTTGCAAATAAAAAGCTTTAATAATAAAATAAAATAATAATTTTAAAAATGTATGTGTATTGGTCCTTGACAACTGCTATTTATTTTCAGAATGACTTTTGGTAATGAAAAAAATTAAAACTTTTAGGTATACCCCCATATTACCTCTTTTGATCTTCCCTTTCTGGATTTTTCCTACCTTCAAGCTTTGTACAGAAGGCAGTGAAGTGGCACAGTGGATAGAGTGCTAGGCTAAGACTAAGGGAATCCAGAACACAAGTTCAAATGCAGCTACAGATATTTAATAACTGTATGATCCTGGGCAAATTACTTAGTTGTTTCCTGCCTCAGTTTCCCCAACTGAAAAATGGGGATCCTAATTATACCTATTTCACAGGGTTATTATGAAGATCAAATAAGAGTATGCTTGGGAGGCATTTGGTACGTAGTAAGCATTTAATATATATTTATTCCTTCTTTATAGCAACTCTATGAGGTTTCCAAGGCATCTATAATCAGATTTTATTCCATTTTTGTCTTTGTGTTCTTAGTACCCTATATAGTGCCTGGTATGCAATAGACATTAAACAAATGTTTGCAGCTTGATTTACTGATTGAATCCTCCCTTTTATAGATAATGAGGTGAAAGCTCAGGAAATTTATGTATTTTATCCAAGGTTATACGTCTAGAAAGTGACCAAGCCAGAAGTGTTCTTTCCACTGTGATTGGGTGACCTTTTAAAATCTCACTATGCCACTCATTAAAACCTTGGGAAGGCTACCAAACATGAGGAATCATTAACAACTTCATAAGCAGTACAGGAAAAAAAGATAACAGACTACAAGGAAGCAGTAGTTTAAGGTAGGGTTTCTTAAACTTTTTCCATTCACAACCCTTTTTTGCATGACCCCAGATATATAGGTATATAAAATAAGTATACAAATCAAGCATTTACTAATAATATAAATCATAATTTTGTAACCCCCACATTGTTATGAGACTTTATGTGGAGTTAGGGAGCCAAGATGGTGGTGTAAAAATAGGAATTTGTCCAACCTCTTCCTCAAACTGCTCCAAATTCCTTTAAATAATGACTCTAAACAAATTGTAGAGTGTCAGAACATCTCCAAAGATGGACTAGAACATTTTCCAGCTGAAAAGAATTTAGATGGTCAGTAAGAAAAGTCTGTGATAGCAGGGGATGGAGTCACACTGGCATAGCCCTGGACCCAGCCCCAGCTCTGGTCCCAGCTGGACTTCTGAATCAGCAACAATACTGGTGTCTTCCAGACTTATCAGCTCAGAGGCATCAACGAGGATCCTAAAGTCAGCAGAAAAGGTCTGTGGAACCAGGGTGGGAGCCTAGCACACAATCCCATTAGGACCCAGCCTAGCCTTGACCTGCCCTAGTCTGGCCTGAACCTTAGCTGGACCCCAGCATCAGTGTGGTGGGACCTCTGAATCAGCAGTAGTACTAGTGACTGCTGGACCTTTCAACCCCAGGAACCTCAGAGAGGATTCAGAAGGTCAGTGGAGAGGATCTGTGACAACAGGGTAGAAATCCTGTGTGCAGTCTCAGTGCAGGCTGTGTAGCCTGGGTCCCAATCACAAAGTCCAGCAAAGCAGAACTCTGTTGATTTAGCTTGCTAGATCTTACAGCTACAATGGGGCAGGGTCACTCCTACCAACTCCAGGGCAGAAAAGAGTGCTTGTGATCAGGTTCCTGGAAGGATCTCTGAAAACAGCTACACAAAACCCCGATGCTTGAGACAATGCACCCTCCACCCTGGAAACAGATTCCTACTTTAACAAAGAGTTAAAAGCCAAGTAATGGGCTAGGAAAATGAGCAGACAACAAAAAATATTTCTGACCATTGAAAGTTATTATGATGACAAGGAAGATGAAAACATACATTTAGAAGATAAGAAAGTCAAAACTTCTATTCAAAGCCTCCAAGAAAAATAAGAATTGGGCTCAGACCATAAAAGAGCTCAAAAGGAATTCTGATAATATAAAAGAGAGAGAGAAAAATTAGGAAAAGAATTGATGTTAAATTACCTAAGGGCAATAGGACTTCTCATCTCCAGAGCTTCGTTGCACACAGGGACAGGTCCAATGCCTGGTTACCAAGAAGAGTCAAGCCAGAGGAATGTAGATCATGGCGGTTCTTTATTCAGCCCCCATTGCCTCCATGTTCTCCATTTGCCGCCTGTTTCCCTTACCACCAGCCTAGCTTATATCTTTTCTCCTCTCCTAGCCTCACCTCCTAGGCTTTGCCCCTTGCTTAGTCCCTCCTCCTAGTCTTACCTCTCCTCCTTCTCCTTTCCTTCCCCCACTCTGAGGTCAAGCTCTTTGTTCATATGTCCACACCCATCATCAGCAATAAGCTTGTAAGGTATGGTTCTCTTTTCAAGAGACCACTTAAAACGGCCAGTCATTATAATGAAATCATTAATAGCAATCTCCAGCACACCTCAGGGTCTCATGTTTCTCAAGGGAATCAAACCACACCCTTTGATCCTCAATTCAAGGCCAAGCTTCTTCCCCAAAATCTTTGGCCCTAACATATCCCCTTTTTCTTTTAGATGTCCTCCAACAAATTAAGAATGGAACAAAAGGAAATGCAAAAATCTAATGAGGAGAATACCTTAAAAAGCAAAATTGGCCAATTGGGAAAGGAGGTACAAAAGTTCACTGAGGAAAATAATTCTTTAAAAAATAGAATTGAGGAAACTAATGACTTTATGAAAAATCAAAGTACAATAAAGCAAAACAAAAAAAAATGAAAAATAGAAAAAAATGGGAAATATCGCATTGGAAAAACAGTAATTTTAAAATTATTGGTCTACCTAAAAGTCATGATCAAAAAAAGAGCCTGGACATTATCTTTCAAGAAATCATCAAAGAAAATTGTTCTGACATTCTAGAACCAGAGGATAAAATAGAAATTGAAAAAAATTCACTGATTACCTCCTGAAAGAGATAACCAAAATGAAAACTCCCAGGAATATTATAGCAAATACCAGAACTTCTAGGTCAAGGAGAAAATATTGCAAGAATCCAGGGGGAAAAAATCAATTATAGCTTCTATAATAAAGGATTGAAGAGCTTGGAATATAGTATTCTGGAGAGTGATGGAGCAAGGATTACAACCAAGAATCGCCTACCTCGCAAAACTGAATATAATCTTTCAGAGGAAAAGGTGATCCTTTGATGAAATAGAGGATTTTAAAACATTTGTGATGAAAAGAACAGAGCTGAATGGAGAATCTGATTTTCAAATATAGGACTCTGAAGAAACATAAGGAGGTAATCAGGAAAGTGATATAAGGAACTTAATAAGGTTTATCTATTTGCATCCCTACTTGAGAGGTTAATAGTTGTAACTCATTAGAACTTTCTTCTTTTTTTTTTTGAGATATATAATATTTTTTGAAATTTTTTCCAAATTTATTTTATTTGAAGAAACAGAATAAAAAAAAAGAAAAACAGAAAATCAATACAAAACAAAATGAAACAAAAGAGGACAGTATCATGTGCCTAGCAGAACATCAAGGAGGATTTAAAATATATAATAACACCACCAATTTAAGAAAGTAAATATATCAATAGAAGAAATTATATTCATGAGTATACATCTTTTCTTTACTTCCTTGTAAATTGTTCTTTTGTTCTCTGCTGCACACCTTTTTTATTTTACTTTTTCCCCTTTTCATCCTTCCCACCATCCCCAAGCAGACTATAATTAAGAAAAGATATATTTATATATACATATGTAGATATATACATACATATGCATACACATACACATCTTTCTTTCATCCTTCTCACCACCCCTAAGCAAGCTACAGTTAAGAAACGATATATTTATATATACATCTGTAGTTATATTCATAATACACACACTCACATACACACATACACACGTCTTTCCTATCTCTGCTGACTCTTTCATTAAATTCTGTTCTATAACTTGGCCTACTATTACTTAACCATTCCCTACCCAGGGATCTCTCCCTTGTTTTCTTCTTTTATCCTTTGCTTTCCTATCCATTTATCATACCTTCCTTATTTTTTTTTATAGATTTTGGAGGGTGCTATACTCTTTATAGTACACATGTAATGTTTCCTATTAAATACATTCCCAGTGTGACTAGGTTTTCAGAATTGAGTCCTCCTCCCCCCTGTAATGCCCCTGTGTTTATTCTTTCTCTGCACCTCATTTGTATAATATGATTACTATTTTTACTTTTACTCTGCCAATCTTTCTTTTGACCTTAGTCTATTGTTGATGTAAATCTTAAACATAAAATATACATTTTCCATGTAAAAAAACATAAACAATTTGTCTATGTTTAAACAATTTGTCCATGTTGAGTTCCTTAAAATTGCTCTTTGATATTGGCTCTTATATGTTAAATTTTCTGTTAAGTTTGGTTTTGGTTGATAGGAAGTCGTGAACATCTACAGGCTCAGTGGATATCTTTTTTTCTCATTCAAAATTATAAATAATTTTGCTGGATGTGATATTTTTGGCCTCAGCCCTAATTCTTTTGCTTTTCTATAGATGCAGTTCCAAGACTTGTGGACTTTTATAATAGCTGCTGATAAGTCTTATACAATTCTAATTGTTTTTTCTTGTTTCTTGCAAAATTTTCTCTTTGATCTGGGAGTTTTGAAATTAATAATATTCCTGCATGTTTTCCACAAAGAATCACTTTGAGGTGGTGATTGGTAGGTTTTTTCTATTTCTATTTTCCCCTTATGTTCTATCACTTCAGGACAATATTCTAGGATTATTTCCTGCATTGTTGTGTCAAGGTTCTCTTTTTGGTCACAACTTTCTGGCAGTCCAATTATTCTTATATTTTCTCTTCTTGATCTGATCTCCAGGTGGGATATGGGAAGCCTGGGAGGGTGATAAAAGAGAGGGCATATTGGGGAGGGAGGAGTCAGTACCAATACACTTTTGAGGAAGGACAGGGTGAGAGGAGAGAATAAATGGGGGGAAATACAGTTAGCAATAGTAATTGTAAAAAAAAATTTTTTTGAAGCTTTTCTGATAAGGCTTCCTTTCTCAAACATAAAGGGAACTGGGTCAAAAATAAGAGCCATGCACTAGTTGATAAATGCTCAAAAAATATGATAGCCCAAAGGGCTATAAATTCATTCATGTCCTTTGACCTAGTAATACCTCTAATTGGCATGAATACCAAAAGAAATTTGAAGGAAAAAGAAGGAAAATTATCTGTGTGTACAAGAAATATTCACAGTAGCTCTCTTCTCAAGGCAAAAAAAAATTTTTTGGAAATTGAGGGGATGCCCATCAAATAATATTGGTATTGTTTCATGGGAAATGATGAACAGGATAATCTCAGGAAGGAAAAAAAATCCTGGGAAGACTTCCATGAACTCAAGCAAAGTGAAATATACCATATACAAAGTAACAGCAATATTCTGGAATGGCCAGCTGTCAATGACTTTGCTATTCTCAGTAGTACAATTATCCATGACTACTCTGAAGGACTTATGATGAAAAATCCTATTCATACCCAGAGAAGGAACCAATTGTGTCTGAATATAGACTGAAGCATTCTCTCTGTCTCTGTCTCTCTGTCTCTCTGTCTCTCTCTCTCTCTCTTTCTCTCTTTCTCTCTCCATTTTCTTCTCTCTCTCTTTCTCAATTTTTCTTGAGGGTTTTAATTTTCATTAGGGTAGGTTTTTTCCCCACAACTTGGCTTTTATGGAAATGTTTTGTATGACTTCACAAATGGTTTCTTCATTGTGGGTGGGATAAGGGAGAGAACATAGAACTAAAAAATTTTAGAAACAAACCTAATTTTTTAAAATGTGTTTGGGAGAAAATATTAAAGAAAAAAGGAAAGAAGCTTTGGTTTAAGGAATGTGAACTGAATAACTAAACTTGTGTGATGTAGTTATTTAATTTTACTTACAATTCTGTCTACTGGCAAACTTGAATATTCTCCACAGAACCTGAACCAGACAGATTCCAGAATGACTGTCCATTTAGCAGAGTTTCCAAAAGACAACAGATTGCATCTATTCCTTATTACCACTGTAACTCCTCACCCCAAGGAGGGAAAAAGTACAGAAAGTAAAGGTTGTTATTTGGGCCAATGGTCATAACTTTTTTCAAGGTGATCTTATCATCTTCATAGGTCAACTTTGCAAAGTGTATAGAAAAGTTAGGGAAAGGTCTTTGCTACTCCAAGCTACCACTTTATTCATGATTAAAGTAGTGCCTACTTTCCACATGTGCCACTACAAGCCCAAATGGACAATATCACCAAGACAGTTATAAGTAGTGGGTTTGATGTATTTAAATTGAATTAAGTTGATTTCTAGAATCATAGTTCTGGAACGGGTCTTTGAAATCATCACCTCTTGTCTCTCAGACATTCCTATCCATCAAATTTTTCTCCTACCTTCTCTCTTCTCAATCATTTTATCTCTTGGCTTCCCTGTTATTCAACCCCACTCCCCTTTACCTCTTCTCCATCCCAACAGCTCAACTTAACCTTTCTATTGATAAATACAAAGCTTCAAAAAACTGTAATAGTTTCAGGCCATTGCAAAAAAAAAAAAAAAAGAAAGAAAAATGTAACTGCCTTTCCTTTTGCTGAGTTGAAAAGGAGCTTTTTTTTTTTCCCCAAACAGAAAGGTTAGGAACCTCCATGTTTTTGAGGAGAGAAAATTGAGACTCAGAGAAAAACAAATGATTTGTCATGAAATCTATACTCTCAGAGGTTAATGTGGCAGCTAAATGGAGAATAAGGGGAGACTTGAAGCAGAAAGACCAACCAACACTGTACTTAATGAGAGAAGGGGAATATATATGAGAGATGTTATTAAGGGAAAATTGACAGGACTTGGTAGCAGATTAGATGGGGGGAAAGTGTGAGAAAAAAATGAGGAGTCAAGGATGGCAGGTAAATTTTAAGCTTGTATGCCTGGAAGAGTAAGAATACTCTCAACAAAAATAGGGAAGTTTGAAGGATGTATTAAAGGATGTTTTCTATATCTCAGCTATTATTATCAGAACACCCTTTCTTCTATCCACCTACCGAAATAGTAAACACCACCTTCTCCATCATCAGGAGAAGTTTTGGTTGAAGGAATGTTAAGCTGGATTCAGTTACTGAACATCTAATTGGAAATGCTCAGTAGGAAGTTGGAGATTCAAAAAGAAGGGAAAAAAAGGTCAGGCTTATAGCTATAGATTTGTGAGTTATTTCCACAGATTATAGGTGAAATTGGATCATGGAGATCATGAGATAGATCTATAGTTGGAAGGAATTCAGGAATCCAGAAGGAATCTAATCCAAACCATTCATTTGACAAATGAGGAAACTGAGACTTGAGTGGGAGGAAAAGGTTGATATTAAGTGATATTCCCAAAGTGCCCAGCAATAAATTTTCCATTATACTATATAAATATTCCATTATACAACATTTCCTCTCCTGTAGAAGTAAAGTTCTCCAAGAAAAATGTGCAGAAAAACTAGACAAAATTGTGAAAAATGCTCAGATTTAAGGTGTAGGAGGAGAAAGAAGAGCTAAAGTGAAAGAAGCAGAGAAGTGATTCTAAAGAGTAGTTCTGGCTATATGTCAGCTATTAATAATACATCAAAGTAAATGTCATTGAAATATTTATCCATAGTTAATCAACAAATAAATGTTTGAATGAAAATGCAAGTAAATACTTGCAAGAAAATGCAAGTAAATACAAAAAATAAATTACTAGGTATCAAGCAATAAATAGGTAACTTTTAAATTTGACATCAAAATACTTTTTTCTCCTAGGAAAAATGAAATGATTGCTTTCATCATATAGTGAGTGGCAACTGGGCAATGCAGTGGATCAAGCCCTTGGGCTGGGAATCAGGAAAATCTGAGTTCAAATTTGACTTTAGATACTTGCTAGCTTTGTGAGCTTCGACAAGTCACTTAAGTGTGTTTACCTCAGTTTTCTCAACTGCTAACAAAAAAAAAAAAGAGTAAGAAAGAAATTAAATCTTCATCTCAGGGTTATTATAAAGGTCAAATGAGATGATATTTATAAAGCACTTAGCACAATGCCTGGAATGTAGTAGGTACCATATAAGTGCTTATTTACTTCCCCTATAGTATTACTGCTATTCACCTACCCATTCATTTCCTGTTTAAATGCCTCACTCCTTTGTCACTTGCATTAAAATTCAACTGGATTGCTAAAAGAGCTTTCAAAAGAAAGGCATGAACTTGTCACATCACTCTTAGATATTAATTAGAATCTTATGTGAGTTTTCTGTCAGTTCTTTTTCTTCCCCCTCTTCATTTCCTTAGCTTTTTGTCCTTTCCTCCATTAATGGGCAAAAAGGAGAGAGAAGACAATGAAATTTTGATTAGTCAAGTTATGGTGGGAGATTTATTGGGGGAAAATATCAAAGATGAAGTTTTGGAGGGAAATTGTCTCTAGATTTCCTATATGTCTGCTATCTCAGCCCCCAATAGAGTTCTGTTATTTTTCAAAAATTTACAACCTGATATCAAATAAATATCTACTTTTGCCCTTTATTCCCTTTCCTTTCTCTTATTCCTCTGAATCAATATAATCACTCCTCTGCACAAAACACAAGATTCCTATTGTGTACATGGGTATTTGTGGGTATGTACACATGTGCATACATATATGCACATGCATAATATATATTACAATTGAGCAGAGTTTTCTGTTAAACTGCACCTGCCCAGGGATTTAGCTAAAGGTAGGATAAGAAGTCTCTAGCCAGATCTAGCTCATTTTGATTCACTTCAATTAGTAGGGGGTCAGCTAGGTAGTGCAGTGGATAGGGCATCGGCCCTGAAGTCAGGAGAAACTGAGTTCAAATCCCACCTCAAACACTTAATACTTGCTAGCTGTGTGACCTTAAGTCCCAACTGCCTTGCCAAAGAAACACTACAATTAGTAGTGCTTGTGTGTCTGGAGTATGTTTGGTGCTGTTAGAGGATTTTTTAAAAAAGACATTCTTAATCATGTTGTTCCCCTGTTCATAACTTTCTTGGAGAAGTGCAGCTTTTACTCAATACAATTAGACAAATACGACTTTCTAGTTTTGTGATCTTGAAGTCATTAAAGTCTGTTTGCCTCAGTTTTCTCAACTATTAAAAAAAAAAAGAAATAAAATCTACATCTCAGTGTTGTTGTGAAGGTCAAATGAGATATTATTTATAAAGCATTTAGCACAATGCCTCATACATAGCAGCCATATGTAAGTGTTTATTTCCTAGAAATATTATTACATAATAATGGGGGAAAAACCTATTTCTTTAAAAAATGTTTATAGCAGTTCTTTTGTAGTGACAAAGAATTGGAAATTGAAGTGTTGATTATCAATTGAGAAATAGTTTAAAAAGTTGTGATAATGATAATTAATAGTAATGATATAAGCATTTACTCTGTGCCAGGCACTATGCTAAAGACATTACAATTATTATCTTATTTAATCCTCACAAAAGCCTGGGTGCTATTATTATCCCTATTTTTGCAGATGAAGAAACTGAGGCACAGAGATTAAATGACTTGTCCAGGATCATACAAGTAGAGTGTGAGGCCAGATTTAAACTCAGGTATTCCTGATTTCAGGTCCAGCACACAATGGATATATTATGTTACTCAGCTGCCCCTGGTACATAAATGTAATGAAATATTATTTTGCTCTAAAAAAACTATAAATTTATGAATGCAGAAATGATGGGAACATGGTACAAATGAAGCAAGTAGTGCTAGAAAACAGTATATTCATTGACTAATACAGTACATGGAAAGAATAATTACAAAATGATGAAAATAATATAAAATTATGAGTAAGTGGGGGGAGAGTAGGTATGTAACTGCTGATAATGTCAAACTTTGCTAATGTGTTGGTTAGTTTACTGAGCAATTTTTTAAAAAAATCTTATAAGGAGTGGCTCCATGGGGGGAAAATACTCTGAGAAATTGTCAATCAATGAGCATTTATTAAATGCCTACTATATATAAGGCATTGTACTAAGCAGTGGGGATACAAAAAGACTCCATACTGTCTGCTCTCAAAGAACTTACTATCTAATGAGGGAGACAATAAGCAAATATTTTAAAAACAAGCTACATATGGAATAAATAGGAAATAATCAATAAAGGAAAGGCACTAGAATTAAGAGTAGTTGGAAGATGTTTCCTATAGAAGATAGGATTTTATTTGGAATTTGAAGGAAGCCAGCAGGCAGAGTTGAAGAGGAAGAGAATTGTCATGAGGGAGACCAGAGAAAATGTTCAGACCTGAGAGATGGAGCATCTTATTCTTGAGACAATCAGGACAATGTCATAGGATCTAAGAAAATGTAGTGGAAGAAAAATGTAAGAACACAGGAAAAGAGGAGAATGGAACTAGATGATAAAAGGCTTTGAACTCCAAACAGAAGTTTTTGTATTTGATCCTACAAATGAAAGGTAAGGAGTGACTTTATATTTATTGAATGGGGGGACTAACTTGGTCAGATTTGCACTTTTAGAAAATTAATTTGAAAACTTAGTGGAGGATGGATTTGAGTAAGGAAAGATTTGTGGCAGTCAATCCCATAAAAAGGAAATTTGAAGGGGTAAGGGTTTAAGAGGGAAAATAATGAATTCAGTTTTTGATGAGTTTTAGATGACTACAGGATATCCAGTTCGAGCTGTCTGAAAGGCAGTTGGAGTTATTAGGCTGGAAGCCAACAAAGAGGTTAGGGCAGGATGGGTGGACCTGAAAAAATGTGGGCAATATAAAAACAAAAGGTTTCAGTACAAATGTATTTTTAAAAACCAATATACCCTGAAATTGTTGGAGGGAAAAAACCTAAAGTTCAGCATAATATTAGGGGGAAAGTGCTAGATTAGGAAATGTTAGCCTATTCCATCTTCAATTTTTTTTTTTACTTGATTAGTTCATCTCTATTAGCTAAAATCCTATATTTCTCCTCTCTTTTCTGGCTACCCTCCTTGAGAAGGCTTGTCTAGAATAGTTGTCTCTACTCTTTCTTCTCACTCTGTTTTTCATCCTTTTCATTCTGGCAATGATAGAGTCAATTCATTTCTCTAGTTATCTGTTCACTCATCTATAAGATTTGACTGTTGGATTAAAGCATTTTTCAAGTCCCTTCCAGCTGTCCTTGATCCAACAGTGTACAACCCTTCCTTCACTGTACTCTTTTGCAAGAGGCAGGCAGCACCAGAATAAGAAACAGCAGTGATTGTCGTGCATGTCTAGTGGTAGTCATGGTTAAAAAAAAAAAAGTATTTATGTGACTTTGCCAAGAAAATGTTTTGATTGAAAATAAAAGCAGTATATTTGAATCCTTCTAACAAATCAGATTCTCTGGCTGGTCTGACCTTTAGGGGGAAAAAAAGGAGAGCTTTTTGTTTTGATTTTCTAGAGGAAAGGTTATATGTTTTATAATTTTAAATAGAACAAGGAAGATTTGTTTTGTTTTGTTTTTTTAAGTAAAACAAAATGCCCCAGACTGACCTGCTTTTTAGCCATAAGTATTGGCTTAAGAATGATCACTAAGATTGTTGACCACTGGGACTTTACCTTATTATTCTGCTCTTTTTAAAAAATAAAATTGATAGTATAAAAGAGTACTGGCATCTGGTACTTCTTCCCCTTCTTCTTTTTAAGGTTTTTTTTTTTTTTTTTTTGTGTCTTGCTTCTCTCCCCCTCCCTTCGCCACTCATTAGAGCAAGCTTGTTGAGGGCAAGTGCTCTCTTTCTTTTAGTATTTATATTCCTAGCACAATGCCTAGTATATTATTTTGTTCAGTTGTTTCAGTCATGTCTGACTCTTTGTGACTTCATTTTGGGTTTTCTTGGCAAAAAAAAAAAAATAAAGTGGTTTGCCATTTCCTTCTCCAGCTCATTTTATAGATGAGGAAACTGAGGCAAACAGGATTAAGTGACTTGCCCAGAGTTGCACAGATAGTGAATATCTCAGGTCAAATTTGAACTCAGGAAGATGAATTTGCTGACTCCAGGCCTGGCATTACCAACTACCCTCTCTACCTGCCCTCCTAACACATAGTAGATATTTAATAAATGTTATTGACTATTGATAGTCTTATCTGATAAGATAATTTAGTAGTTGAAGGTGTTTGTAAGACATAAGCACTCTCTAGACTTAAAGAAAGCCTTCCATGAAGAAATTATTCTGTACCTACCAAAGTTTAGAATCTTAAAGTAAAAGTTAACAGCAGTATATGAGCAGTCCTTATAAAATTATGGAATACTGATTACAGAAATCCTAAACAAGAAATTTACTTAATTTCAATAAACATTAAGTATCAATGTGCTTGGTGCTAGGGTTACAAAGCCCAAACCCTTCCCTCAAGGGAAGGAACTAGTTGGTGGTGTAGAGAATAAATTGCTAGTTTTGGCATTAAGAAGATCTGAAATAAGTTTGTGGGTTTGTGGGAGCCTGAAAAGTTGTACCTCTGCAATCTCTTTACTCACTTTCATCCACTTTACAAACTCTATTCTGGGCACAAATCTATCTCCCTATACATCTAAACTTTCATGTTTATCTTTGCTTGGGCTTTTTCACTCTGCCTGCAGTACTTGCTCTATCTTTTTCCACATTTGCTGAAGTATAATTTAAGTTTAAAGCCCAAGTTAAATTCTGCATTGTCCAAGAAGCATCCTCAGTTGTTTTCTATCAACCTTGCCTCTTAGAACAAACATAACTCTGTTTTTCAACTCTTCAATGAACTTATCAAGTAATATTATATATCATAACCCTTTCTGTATTGGAGTCTTACCTTCTTTCTGGGAACTTGTGTTATCTAATATTTCTCTTCTTTCCTTTCTTCCTTCTTCTTTTTTTCCCTCTTATTCTCCATTTCCTCCACACACTTCTCTCTACTTACACCCATCCCACCTTCTCTTGCAACAAAGGAAAATAGTTAAATGAAGTCAACTGACTTACAACATTCCACCTCCATATTTCCCCACCTCTCTAATAAAAGGAGGGAATTCCATTTTCATTCTCTTTGCTCAGAGCTGCAATTGCTCCTATAACATCTAAATTATATTCTCTCTAACATGCAACACAGGCATTTAATAAATCTTGGTTGATTGATTGAATGATTGTTGCGATTCATTTCATGGCTAAGGAAGAAATTGGCTCTTTTAAAAAAATTGTTTATATCATCTCATTTCCCATAAAATCAAATCTGGTTCCCTTGACAGAAAATATTCGAAGTTAAGAGCTTTTTTCTAGTCCCTATATCTCTGCTCACTAAGTCACTCAGCTCCCTTAGATACTGACCAAATGGTATTTGATTCTTGGAAATATGATGATGATGTTCTAATTTATGGTCCTCTGCTGATTTGGTGGCAAGTCATATAAACTCTTCACAAGGGTTGAAAAGCAAATTGATCACAATGGAGGCTCACTGGGACCTCCAAAGGGTTTTTTCCTCTCCTTAATTTTTAATGAGTACCCATATTAGTTACCTTCCCCAATGGCTACTTTGGAAGAAATGTGTTCATGCCGGTGCCAGGCTGCTGACCGTTGCTTTCAATGAGTCCTCAGCTGAGAATCTGACCCAAGCCCAAGCATATTGTTGGATCAATCATGTTGATTCTTGGCTCTGATACTAATGTGCAGTTAATGAGTTGTACAGTGCACGCATTAACCTCAGCCCCAGTGGTGCTGATGCCAGACACACAGCGTGACCATGGAAAAAAGGAAAAGAAGTGGTGGGGGCTGGGTCAGGACAAGGCTCAGTGCATTGGCATCCTAATACAAGTGGGCAATTAGAACAACAGTGTTCCAATATCACCAGTTCATGGTTTGTGGAAAGTAATAAGCAATCAAGGGAGGGGGGAAAAACATGCTGTCTTATATCTTCCTTTAAAAAAAAGTCCCTCCACATCATAAAGGTGCTTTATGAACTGTGAAATAGAGAGGAAAGTTGGGATGTTTAAACAGTCAGGTAATGGCTTTTATTACCAAAGGGAAACTGGCTTCCACGCCCGCTGTTGAATAACATTAGATTTAAGACCTTCAGGCACTGCTATGTGGCAGTGACCACATCGACACTCGTGACATTTTCAAGGCAGTGCTGTGTTGTCTCTTTTCAGCAGAAAGCAGGGCTAGAAGAATGACACAAGAGTTTTTCCTACTTTGGCCTTGGATGCAATTCTTTTTTAAGTTAGTTGTGTACGAAAGTTCTGACCAGCATTTTTGAAGAGACAGCAGAGTGCGAGTGACTCTGTGGCACACAGGGATGCACACAGAAATTTTAGGGTCCTGAGAGTTATTATGTGGCACATAAAACATAAGTAATTAGTTGGAGGGTTTTCAAGTTATGGCTCAGGTATATGCAAATGGGGTACTTGCTGCTCTCCTAGAGAGATATAGAGCTCTGAATCTGAAATGGGAGGAATTGACACCAAATGGCAGCTTGGAAAAGTCACTTAATTTACTGACTATCCATTTCCTCATCTGTAAAATGAGAATAATATTTTCATTACCTTCTTTATAGGATTTCTGTTAGGTAAGAACTTTATAAACCTCTAATGTAACTTTAGTATTATGGTAGAAAGAACACTGCACTAAGAAGGAAAAAGAGTAGGGGCACCTTTGGTCATAGTGTGACTTTGAGCAGATTGCTGCTCTTAATCTCATCATGTGCATCTGTAAGACTGAAATTGTTGGGTTTAATGTTCTCTGAGAAACTTACGGGCCGAAAAATTGTAGCATCTAGGGTAATGCTCTGACTTTGGAACTGGAAAACATGAGAGTGAATCCCTGGACTGCTATAGACTCCCTGTGGGATCAAAGGCAAGTCACTTCCTCTCTGGAATTCTCAGTTTCTTCATCTGTAAAATGAGGGTATTGGACTAAGTGACCTAAATTTTGTGAATACCTATGAATAAATATTATGACAATTATTGTTGCTGTTGTTGGTTAGTTGTTTTAGTTGTGTGTGATTCCTCATGATCCCATGTGGGGTTATCTTGGTAGAGATACTGGAGTAGTCTGCCATTTCTTTCTCCAGATCATTTTACAGATGAGGAAACTGAGGCCAACAGGATCACAGAGCTAGTAAGTGTCTGAGGTCACATTTGAACTCAGCTCTTCCTGGTTCTATACCCAATGCTGTCTACTGTACTAACTAGCTTCCCTTGACAATTATTAGTGCCATACCAGATAAAGAAAGTTTGCATTCAGAGAACCTTCTTTTTCTATTTTTTTTTCTTTGGAGGGTACTGTGTGTAGAGCTGACATTTGAAAGTATGTCACCTGCTCTACAAGGGGATCCAGATGCCTGAAGCTGCCCTTGGCAAATAGTACCTGACTATCTATTAAAAAGTAGAGGCTTTTGCTTCTTCCATTGCTGTTTTTGATTCTTTGCCCTGATCTATCACAAAGACTATAATGGAAAGAGAAAGAATAATGAAGGACTTCCTTTATCATCTGTGCCATTGCCAACAACACCCCTACTTTCTGCTCTAAACGAATAGGGAATTCTGCCTGGGAGATAATACAGACGGTGACTCCTTCTCACCAATATTCTAATTAGAATTCTGAAGATAATTAAGTCTACAGGCTTCTTCATAGTTGATATTCTCCCTGTCAGTTGGCTAGCAAGTACCTACTCTTGCTTTCCTGATTGTTATGGCTCCTTCATCATATGGGGAAGTATAAATACAAGTAAAGTTTAAAAAAAAAAAAGCATGTCTCTGGATCCAGAAAACAGCTTCAAATCTTACCTCTTATACTATGTGTTTGGGACATTGGGCAGTCACCTAATCCCTCTGCATCTCAGTTTTCTTATCTATAAAATGGAGAGGCTAGATCTAATGGCCTCTGAAGGGCCTTTCAGTTCCCAGTGCATACTGTTAACTCTATCTGGCTTAACCTTTTTGGTAAGGCATATCCTCCTCCACCCTCCAAATCTTTCATCTGGAAACCCTGATTTTTGTTTCTAAACTTACCTTCATCCTACATATATATCTTTCTTTCTTTTTTATAGGCAAGTGACTTGCTCAGGGTCATACATTACATATCTAAGGCTAGATTTGAACTCAGGTCTTCCTGACTCCACTGTGCTATCTGGTTGCCTCTGCACATCTCTTTCTAAAGAAATAGAAATATGGTTCCTTCCAGAATATATCTTTTCCATGTTCTCCAGTTCTGGGGCACTTTTCCTCAAACTTTCTAATATACTAATCAAGTGGAAGATTTATTCACGCAATTAATTACAGACTCTTCCTCTTCCAGCATCACTCAGTAACCTTGTCTCCCTTGAATTTTACATTGTCCAATAGATACTTGTAGTTCTCATCTATGGATCTTCAAGTCACTCCCATTCCTTTCCCAAGGAATTCAATACTTGGTTATTTCCCCAGCCCACTCCCTATTTTCATCTTTCTTGATTTCACTATACTGATGTGCCATTAAGCACCAGTGGCTTTCTAGTACCTTGGTGTTTTTAATTAATCAAAAAGCATTGGTTTATTTGCCAGACAAGTAAAATTAATTCCCGCCCTCCCAGAGCTTATATTCTAATGTATTTTTATTCCTGTGTGGAAGTCTTGCAACATAAGATAGTAGAGATCATTGTTAATGAACAAAGAAACAGGATGGCTCCCAGCTACTTGCCTTCACTAGCACAGAATATTTAATTGGTGATGCTAAAACCAAGTTGCAATGAATACTCTCAACACAGCCTTTGATACTAGATGCCTGATTCTTTGCAGAATCTATGATGTAGTTGTGTAGTTGGGCATGAGGCCACTGGCTTTTTCATGATGGTGAATAATGTAGATAGGCCTAAGGTCCAAATGGAGTACAAAAGAGAGTTTGAGAAGAAGTATTTTCTATAGTCTTGACCAAGATGAAACGGATGAAGCTTACATTGGGAAGACTGTCACAAATACTGCTATCATAGTGTCAGCCTACTTCAACCATTCCCAATAATAGGTCACCAAAGTTGTTGGCTGGAATCATAACTGGTCCCAGTGTGTTCTGAATCAGCAATAAGCCAATTCTACTGGTGTTGCTTATGGCTTAGATAAAAAGAAAAATATGTTGATCTTTGACATTAGAGATAGCGATTTAGAGGTATCCATTTTTACCATTGAAGATGGGCATTTGTGAAGTCAAATCTATAGCTGGGGATACCCATTTGGGGAGGAAGGCCAATGGTCAACCATTTCATTGCTGGGTTCAAGTGAAAGTACAAGAAAGACATCAATGAGAACAAGAAGACTGTCTGCCAATTGTGCACCACTTGGGAATATGCAAAGACTGTTTTCTTTTCCAGTACTCAGCCAAGTATTGAGATTGACTCCCTCTATAACAGTATCAATTTCTATATCTCTGTCACCCCTGACCATTCTGAAAAACTGAATGCTGGCTATTTTATGGCACACTAGACCCTTGAAAAAGACCATAAGGGGGGATGACAAACTAGATAAATCACATGCTCATGACCTCTTGGTAGATGGTTCCACTCATATGCCTATAATACAGAAATTTCTATAAGATTTATTTAATAGCAAGGAGTCCAAAAAGAATCTGTCCTGATGAGGCTGTTGCCTGTGATCCAACTATCCAGGATGTCAATTTGTCTGCCAGCAAATCTGAGAATGTTCAAGATTTGTTGTTATTGGATATCACTCCCCTTTTCCTTGTTACTGAAACTGCTGTTGAAGTTTTTAACAATTCTGATCAACTACCATCCCTTCCAAGTAGACACAGACCTGTCTACCTACCTATACTTAATTGCTCATTCAACCAATCTGGTTTGCCTATTCCAGTGTAAGAAGGTGAGAGAGCAATAACAAAAGATGACAACCTACTTGGCAAGTTTGAGCTCACAAGAATACCTTCTGACCTTGGGGTGGTCCTCAGATTAAGACATTTGACATTGATGCATATGGCATTCTCACAGTGTCTTCTATGGCTAAAACCACAGACAGGGAGAATAAGATCACCATCACCAGTGATAAAGATCAAATAAGCAAAGAAGGCATTGAGCTTGTAGTCCAGGAGCCTGAGAAATAGAAGACTGAAGATGAGAAGAAGAGAGAGAAGGTATCTTTCAAGAGCTCTCTTGAATTTAATGCTTTTAACATGAAGACCATGGGGCAACTAGGTGGCGAAGTGGATAGAGCACCAGCCCTGAAGTCAGGGGGACCTGAGTTCAAGTCTGGTCTCAGACACTTAACATTCCCTAGCTGTGTGACCCTGGGCAAGTCACTTAACCTCAATTGCCTCAGCAAAAAGAACAAAAACAACAACAACAAAAATAAAGAAAAAAAAAAAACATGAAGACCACAGTAGAGAATAAAAAACTAAGATAAAATCGAAGAAGACAAACAGCTTTGACAAATGAAATAAGCAACTGGCTAGATAAAAACCAGATTGCTGAGAAGGAAGAATGTGAGAATCAGTAGAAAGAACTGGAGAAGGTCTGCAACCTCATCATTACTAAGCTGTACCAGAGTGGAGGCACACTAGAACGCATGTCTGATGGATTTCCAAGAGGTAGAGCATCTCCAATCAGAGATGTTTCTCCTGGACTTACCAACAAAAAAATTATTAAAAGTACTAAGAAAAAGATATTCCACACAGTTTCCCAAAAAGCTGAAGGACTGAAATTTGTCATGAAGGCAATAGCAGTTTAAAAGCAACATTTAAGTTACTATGTAAATGTGGACATTCTAAATACTTGAATGTGTACAAAACAGAAGTGAACATTATACTCTATCCTCCATACTGTAAACAAGGGGAAATACATTTCTTGTTCTGAAAAATAGAATCTATTTAAAGTTTGTTTTAAAAATGTATATGTCATATCCCTCAATAGAACTGAAATTTCTCAAGGACAAGATTGATACTTTTTAAAAAATCCCTAGTGCCTAACACAGTGTCTTAACACATAGTAAGTGATTTTAAAATGCATGTTACTGTACATATTGGTTACAAAGTTTTATTTTTCTTTTAGTAGGATGGAAAAAAATACTTGTTGAGTTAAGCATAAATTATGTGAAAGATAATAAACAAAAATAAATATAGATTATTGCCAATATATTCTACTCTTTCTCCTGGAACTATTCTCCTGCCCACATCAGAAGAAAGAACATTCCACACAATTTCCCAAAAATTGAAGGTAGAAATAATTACTTAATATATTACTTTTACTAAAACTAATTATATTTTCAAAGAGTTAAAAGCAGTAGCATTAACCTAGGGAAATGAAACTCCTATAAAAGAATATTGTCTCCCCAGTGGCAAACAAGTGAGAGGGACAAGAGAATGTATTTATTTGAGAGCATATGTCATGGAAGTAACTGCCCACTCTATCTAAGCATAAAGCCACCTGAGCAATGTTAAATATTTTTTAATTGTTACTAAGAAGCTGGGCAGTCTGTTAATTCCCCAAATCAGTCTTGATCAGTGGTTCTCAAAGTTTTTTGGTCTCAGAACTCCTTTATACTCTTTAGACTAAAAATATGAGGACCTTAAAGAGCTTTTGTTTGCTTGAGTTATATCTATTAATATTTATCATATTAGAAATTAAACTTAAAGTTTTGTTCTTTACTTATTAATTCATTTAAAATAAAAATAACAAGCTCATTACATTTTAATAAAATATGAAAAATTACTATATTTTCCAAAATAAAAATAGTAAGAAAAATAGCATTATTTTACATATTTTTGCACATGTCTAATGTCTGACTAAATAGAAGACATCTATATCCTCATATTTTCTACATTCAATCTGTTGTGATGAATTGTTTGAGTTGACCAGCCTCCTCCAGATATGTGGTTGGTAAAAGATTTTATTTTAATATTTTAATTGATCAATAGTTCTCAAAATAGTATTTTAAAAGCATTTTCAGATAGTTGTAGATATTCTTTGATACAAGTACTATAGTAGTTTCTTAAAGCTTAGTTGCAAGGTAGAATCTAAAGCCATACTTAATGAACTTTTTATATTCTATTATATTACAATCTGTTGTTCTATTGTACACCTTGAATGAATTTTTTGCCCATGAATGATTTTGCAGAATCATGAATAAGTCATTTGGAAAATATTGATTCACTGAATTTTGCTTATCTTCTCAATGTAACACATTTCATTATGCAGTATCAAAAAAAATTACATTCATTAATATCACTTCTGATCTCATCAGAAAAGTCTTTAAGTATTTGGAAGCTGTCAGGCTCAGTGTGACAGATACAAGTTTTCTAAAATTCTGTTTTTCACTTGAAAGTTTGAATTTTATCATTAGCAACAAATACTGTCAGTTGTTTTCTTTGAAGTGACAAACTCAGTTCATTCATTTTCCAAAAAATGTCCACCCGAATATCCAAGTCTGTTAACTACAATCTGTTAATCAAGCCGTTGTTTTACTAAGTACCTACTCTGTGCCAGGGATTGTGCTAGGTCATTCTTTGAAATAAAAATGATGTTCCTTAGAGGAGGAAAAGTGGCTAGTTCAAGTTGAGTTGCAAGTCAAATAGCCATACAAATGCTTTTCCTTCAGATAAGCCATCATGTTTTTAGTATGCAGAAGAACTTTCTTTGTCCTTCCCATGTTGTCACGCAGAATACTAAAAGGATGTGTACTCAAGAGTCATGATTTAATGAAATTAATCATTTTTATTGCTTTATCAAGGACATTCTTAAAAAGAACTGGCCTTTTTTTTCTTTTTCTTTTTCTTTTTCTTTTTTTTTTTAATTTTGAGTGTGTATGTGATGTTGACTGCCTTGATTGGGCTAATGGGCCAGGAGTCTTACGCACCACTGCTTTTGCTTCATTAGTGCAAATGTCAACTCAGTTGTTCAAGGATGAAGCCACAAGATTATAGAAAAGTTATTCACCACTTGGAATATTTCATTCCCACTTGGGTTTGTTGCCAAAGCATTCAATGCATGAAAGAAGACCTTCGATGATTAGTTAGTGCTGATACTAGATGAATATGAGTAAAGTAGAAAGTCTAGCTCTCTGTGGAGATCATCCATTTGGAAGGCAAAAATACAATTCTGCAAAGAGATGTTAATTTAGTTTGCATGTTTGCAGCTAAATCTTTACTTCACAAGTCATATAGCCTCTGGAAAATTCCACTCTACACTCAAGTAGGAATGAGAGTAAGAGTTAATGTCTTAGTGTTATTATCAAAAATAGTTTTCATTCATTGAAAGTGTCTCAGGACTTCTACAGGACTTCCACACTTGGAGAACTATTGGCCTAGATTACCCCCTTGCCTCCCGGCAGGGGTATAGTTAAACAAAGAAATGAACCATGTCAAATATAAAGACCCACAGTGAATGATTTAATATAGTCTTACACATCATGCCGATGACCAGCTGTACATCAATTGAATGAAAGTTCTTGCCCTTTTTTTCCCCTCTTAGAGACAACATGGCTTAGTAGGAAGAGCCCTTGATTTGGAGTGTCCTGACTGGTTTTGAATCCTGCCTTAGATATAGGCAATTCACCTAACTTCATAAAACCTCAATTTTCTTATCTCTAAAATGAGGATAAAAATATCTGCACTCTTTTTTTTTTTTAATTTGCAAAACACATGTATGGGTAATTCTTCAACATTAACCCTTACAAAGCTTTCCGTTACAAATCCCCCTCCCAATCCCCACCCTTCCCCTAGATGGCAGGATAACCACTACATGTTAATTATGTTAAAATACTTGACAAATCGAATATATGTATACATATTTCCATACTCATCATTGTTGTGCAAGAAAAATCCCATCTACAAGAAAGAAAAATCAGATAAAGGAAACACAATGTAAGCAAACATCAATCGAGAGTATGAAAATGTTATGTTGTGGTCCACATTTCACATCCCTTTCTCTGGGTGTATATGGCTTTCTTGAGTGAACAATTGGAAGTGGTTTGAAACATTTCATTGTTGAAGAAAGCCATGTCCATCAGAATTGATCGTCATATAGTATTGTTGTTGCCATGTATAATGATCTCCTGGTTCTCCTCATTTCACTCAGCATCAGTTCATGTCAGTCTCTCCAGGCCTCTCTGAAATCGTCCTGCTGGTCATTTCTTACAGAACAATAATATTCCATAATATTCATATACCATAATTTATTCAGCCATTCTCCAATTGATGGGCATCCAATCAGTTTCCAGTTTCTAGCCACTATAAAAAATGCTGCCACAAACATTCTTGCACATGTGGGGGCTCTTTCCTTCCTTTATGATTTCTTTGGGATATAAGCCCAATAGAAATGCTGCTGGGTCAAAGGGTATGCACAGTTTGATAACTTTTTAAGCATAGCTCCAAATTGCTCTCCAGAATGGCTGGATCTGTTCACAGCTCCACCAACAATGCATCAGTGCACATCCCCTCCAACATTCATCATTATCTTTTCCTGTCATTTTAGCTAATCTGACAGGTGTGTAGTGGTATCTCAGGGTTGTCTTGATTTGCATTTCTCGGATCAATAGTGATTTGGAGCACCTTTTCATATATGACTACAAATAGTTTTAATTTCATCCTCTGAAAATTGTCTGTTCATATCCTTTGACCATTTATTGATTGGAGAATGGCTTGAATTCTTATAAATATGAGACAATTCTCTATATATTTTAGAGATGAGAACTTTATCAGAACCCTTAAATGTAAAGATGATTTCCCAATTTATTGCTTCCCTCCTAATCTTGACTACATTGGTTTTGTTTGTACAAAAACTTTTTAACTTAATATAGTCAAAGTTATCTATCCGGTGTTCAATTAAGAGTTCCAGTTCTTCTTTGGACATAAATTTATTCCATCTCCATAGGTCTGAGAGGTAAACTATATTACGTTCCTCTAATTTACTTATAATATCACTCTTTATATCCAGATCATGAACCCATTTAGATCTTATCTTGGTATGTGGTGTTAGATGTGGGTCAAGCCCTAATTTTTTCCACACTAGTTTCCAATTTTCCCATCAGTTTTTGTCAAATAGTGAGTAGTTATCCCAGAAGCTGGGGTCTTTGGGTTTATCAAAGACTAAATTGCTATAGTTATTGCCTAGTTTGTCTTGTAATTCTATCCTATTCCACTGATTGACTACTCTATTTCTTAGCCAGTACCAAATGGTTTTGATGACCGCTGCTTTGTAATATAGTTTTAGATCTGGTACAGGAAGTCCACCATCATCAGCCTTTTTTTTCATTAATTCTCTTGAAACTCTTGATCTTTTGTTCTTCCAAATGAATTTTGCTACTATTTTTTCTAGATCTGTAAAATAATTTCTTGGGAGTTTGATTGGTATGGCACTAAATAAGTAAATTAATTTGGGTAGTATTGTCATTTTTATCATTCGCTCGGCCTATCCATGAGCATTTTATGTTTTTCCAATTGACTAGGTCTGATTTTATTTGTGTGGAAAGTGTTTTGTAGTTTAGTTCATATAGTTCCTGACTTTCCCTTGGCAAATAGATTCCCAAATATTTTATACTATCAACAGTTATTTTGAATGGAATTTCTTTTTGTATCTCTTGCTGCTGAACTTTATTGGTAATATATAAAAATGCTGAAGATTTATGTGGATTTATTTTGTATCCTGCAACTTTACCAAACTTGTGAATTGTTTCTAGTAATTTTTTAGTTGAGTTTCTAGGGTTCTCCAAGTATACCATCATGTCATCTGCAAAGAGTGATAATTTGGCTTCCTCATTACCTACTCTAATTCTTTAATCTCTTTTTCTTCTCTTACTGCCAAAGCTAACATTTCTAAGACAATATTAAATAATAATGGTGACAGTGGGCAGCCTTGTTTCACTCCTGATCTTATTGGGAAAGGTTCTGGTTTGACTCCATTACATATGATGCTTGCTGATGGTTTTAAATAGATACTACTAATCATTTTAAGGAAAAGCCCATTTATTCCTATATTCTCCAGTGTTTTTAATAGGAATGGGTGTTGGATTTTATCAAAGGCTTTTTCTGCATCTATTGAGATAATCATATGGTTTTTGTTAATTTGGTTATTAATATAATTGATTATGCTAATAGTTTTCCTAATATTGAACCAGCCCTGCATTCCTGGTATAAATCCTACTTGGTCATGGTGTATTATCCTGGGGATAACTTTCTGTAATCTTATTGCTAAAATCTTATTTAAATTTTTTGCATAAATATTCATTAGGGAAATGAGTCTATAGTTTTCTTTCTCAGTTTTCTCCCTACCTGGTTTAGCTATCAGCACCATATCTGTGTCATAGAAGGAATTTGGTAGTACACCTTCTTTCCCTATTTTTTCAAATAGTTTATATAGTATTGGGATTAATTGTTCTTTGAATGTTTGGTAGAATTCACATGTAAATCCATCTGGCCCTGGAGATTTTTTCTTAGGGAGTTGATTAATAGCTTGTTCTATTTCTTTTTCCAAAATGGGGCTATTTAAATAATTTATTTCCTCTTCTGTTAACCTAGGCAATCTATATTTTTGTAGATATTCCTCCATTTCATTTACATTATCAAACTTATTGGCATAAAGTTGGGCAAAGAAACTCCTAATTATTACTCTAATTTACTCTTCATTAGAGGAAAGTTCTCCCTTATCATTTTTGAGACTAACAATTTGATTTTCCTCTTTCCTTTTTCTAATCAAATTAACTAAAGGCTTATCTATTTTGTTGGTTTTTTCATAAAAACCAACTCAGTTTTATTTATTAATTCAATAGTTTTCTTATTTTCAATTTTATTAATCTCCCCTTTTATTTTCAGAAGTTTTAATTTGGTATTTAATTGAGGGTTTTTAATTTGGTCTTTTTCTAGTTTTTTTAATTGTAAGCCCAGTTCATTGATCTTCTCTTTCTCTGTTTTATGCAAGTAAGCATCTAGAGATATAAAATTACCCCTTATAACCGCTTTGGCCATGTCCCACAAATTTTGGTATGTTGTCTCATTATTGTCATTCTCCTGGATGACATTATCGATTGTGTCTATAATTTGCTCTTTCACCCATTCATTCTTCAGAATTAGATTATTTAATTTCCAATTAACTTGTAATCTGTTTTCTCCTGGCCTTATATTACGTGTGAGTTTTATAGCATCATGATCTGAAAAGTATGCATTTACTATTTCTGCTTTTCTGCATTTGATTTTGAGGTTTTTATGCCCTAACACATGATCAATTTTCATATAAGTTCCATGAACCCCTGAGAAAAAAAGTATACTCCCTTCTATCACCATTCAATTTCCTCCAGAGATCTATCATACCTAACTTTTCTAGCCTTTTGTTTACCTCCCTAACTTCTTTCTTATTTATTTTGTGATTTGATTTATCTAATTCTGAGAGAGCACGGTTGAGGTCCCCCACTAGTATAGTTTTATTGTCTGTTTCTCCTTGCATCTCTGTTAGTTTTTCCTCTAGGAATTTGGATGCTATACCACTTGGTGCATATATGTTAAGTATTGATACTGCTTCATTGTCTATGGTACCCTTTAGTAAAATATAGTTTCCTTCCTTATCTCTTTTAATTAGATCTATTTTTGCTTTTATTTGATCCGAGATAAGGATTGCTACCCCTGCCTTTCTTTGTTCACCTGAAGCATAGAAGATTCTGCTCCAGCCCTTTACTTTCACTCTGTATGTATCTCTGTGTTTTAGATGTATTTCTTGTAAACAACATATTGTAGGATTCTGGCTTTTAATCCAGTCTGCTCCCCACTTCCATTTTATGGGAGAGTTCATCCCATTCACATTCACAGTTAAAATAACTATATCTGTATTTTCTTCCATCTTATTTAACAAGAGTTATGATTTTCTCTTCCCTTTCCCCTCTCTCCCTTCCCCCTCCCCAGTACTTTATTTTTCATGACCACCTCCCTCCAACAGTCCTCCCCCCTTTAAAACCCCTTCCTCCCCTTTACACCTTTCCCCTAATCCTTCTATTAGGCTATCCCTTTCCTTTCTTCCTTTCCCTCCCACCTTCCCACAAGGAGGGTCAGGCCTTTCTTTGAAGCCAAATGTGTCTGGTATACTCTCTTAGAACCCTATCTAATGAGAGTAAGGTTTACACAATACTCATCACCCTCCCTTCTTTCCCTCAATTATATTAGATCTTCTGTGTCTCTTTATGAGATTATGCCTTATTTTACCTCCTTTTTTTTACTTTATTTTGCCTCCTTCCCCCCCCCCCTTTTTTAGCATGATATCCCTTCCACCTCTAATTTCTTTTCTATTATTATCAGAGTAAAATTGAATTATACTCCCATTCTTTAAGGATACGCATAGTAGAAATATAGTTCTCAAGAGTTCTCTCCTTTTTACCTTTTTATGCTTCTCTTGAGTTCTGTATTTGGAAGTCAAATTTTTTGTTCAGATCTGGTCTTTTCATTAGAAATAGGTGAAATTCTCCTGTATCATTGAATGACCATCTTCTTCCTTGGAAGATGATGCTCATTCTAGCTGGATAACTTATTTTTGGCTGTAATCCAAGTTCTTTTGCCTTCTGGAATATCTGATTGCAGGCCCTTCGATCCTTTAATGTAGAAGCTGACAGATCTTGTATAATTCTAATTACAGTTCCTCGGTATTTGAACTGTTTCTTTCTAGCTGCTTGCAATATCCTTTCCTTGGTGCAATAGTTCTGAAATTTGGCCACAATATTCCTTGGGGTTTTAATTTTGGGGTCTCTTTCAGGAGGTGATTGGTGAATTCTTTCAATGCCAATTTTGCCTTCTGATTCTAAAACATCTGGGCAATTCTCTTTCATGATTTTCTGGAAGATAGCATCAAGGTTTTTTTTTTCATCATGGCTTTCAGGGAGTCCGATAATCCTTAGATTGTTTCTCCTGGATCTGTTTTCCAAGTCAGTTGTTTTTCCTAGGAAATATTTCATATTTTCTTCTATTTTTTCATTTTTTGTTTTTGTTTGACTGATTCTTGAAGTCTTATTGAGTCATTTACTTCTATTTGTTGAATTTTAATTTTTAAAGTACTATTTCCTTCAGTTATTTTTTTTAGCTCCTTTTGTAACTAGCCAATTGAATTTTTTGGTTCAATGCATTCTTTTTCCATTTTGCCAATTTTATTTTTCAGTGAATTGTTGTCTTTTTCCAATTCACCATTTTTATTTTCC
>JAJPUD010000618.1:299810-446256 GCA_023553655.1 Myrmecobius fasciatus | reverse complement strand
TTTTCAGTGAATTGTTGTCTTTTTCCAATTCACCATTTTTATTTTCCAGTGAATTGATGATTTTTTCCAATTCACCATTTTTATTTTTTAGTGAATTGCTGATTTTTTCCAATTCACCAATTTTGTTTTTCAGTGAATTGTTGTCTTTTTCCAATTCACCAATTTTGTTTTTCAGTGAATTGTTGTCTTTTTCCAATTCATCAGTCTTGTTTTCCAGTTTTTGACATCTCTGTTGCACTGATCTCAATTTATTTCCCCATTCTTCTTCTAGCTCTCTTTTGAGATTCTTTATGCAATCTTCCAGGTAAGCCTTCTGAAAAGGAGACCAGCTCATGTCCGCTTTTGTGGCTTCATCTGGGGTTGTTTTCAGAATCTCAGGATCTGGGGACTGCTCTACTTTCTCTCCGTAGAAGCTTTTTATGGTGAGAGCTCTCTTCTGCTTCTTGCTTATGTTTTTGAGCTGAAGAACAAGCATCAGACCAGTAGCCATTTCACTTTGCCCTGGGGCAGTTTGCCGAGTTGACTTCTGGTATGGGAGGCTGGTTGGGCTAGATCCGCACTAGGACCTTGCTTTCAGCTGCTCTCAATCCAGCCTTTACCAAAGGCAGATCTGCCACAGCACCTGCCCACAAGCAGAGCAAAGTAGCCCAAGCATCTCCCAGGGACTTCCTGGGTTCCTAAAATCCACTGCTCTGTCCCAGTCCCAACTTCCGTCCCGGCTGAGCTCTGGTGTCTAATCACAGCCAGTTGCCGATCCCCTCTGCATCTTTTTCCGGAGTTCTTTCAAAATAGATTTTTGATAGAAGTGTGTTGTACTCCAAGTCTTTGATGGAGCCCTCACTCCAGAACCAGTTCGGAGGCTCAATTTGTCTGGGTCTGAGGAAAAGTCTCAGGAGCTCACAGAGAATGATGTCTGCAGTTCGCCATCATGGCTCCATTCCCTATCTGCACTCTTTAAACCTCAGGATAATTGAGAAGGAAAATACTTTACTAATTTTCAGGCTCTAAATGACTATGAATTGTTGTCATGTTTGTCAAAGTTGATCTTCCTTTCTCTAATTTAACTCCATTCTTAAACCATCTGCATAGTCTTCATTTCTATGAAGGGCAATGGAAAATAATCTCAAATAATTAAAATGGCTAAATCATTGAGTAGTGCATAAAACCATTCATTCAATTATGGAATATTATTGTTCTGTAAGAAATAACCAGCAGGACGATTTCAGAGAGGCCTGGAGAGACCTGCATGAACTGTTGCTGAGTGAAATGAGCAGAACCAGGAGATCATTATACCCGGCAACAACAATACTATATGACGATCAATTCTGATCGACATGGCTCTCTTCAACAATGAAATGTTTCAAACCACTTCCAATTGTTCACTCAAGAAAGCCATATACACCCAGAGAGAGGGCTGTGAAATGTGGACCACAACATAATATTCTCATACTCTTGATTGATGTTTGCTTACATTGTGTTTCCTTTATCTGATATGTCTTTTATGTAGACACAATTTTTCTTGCACAAAAATGATAAGTTTGGAAATATATATACATATATTCTATTTGCCAAGTATTTTAACATAATTAACATGTAGTGGTTATCCTGCCATCTAGGGGAGGGGCGGGGAGTCGGGGGGAAAAATCTGTAACAGAAAGCTATGTAAGGGTTAATGTTGAAGAATTACCCATACATATGTTTTGCAAATAAAATAAAATTTAAAAAAAAAACATTCATTCATTCATTCTTTTATTATCTAGGCTCTGCTTCCTATGTGACCTTGAGCAAACCATTCTTCTCTCTGAGAAGAATGTCTGTTTTACCTTAGAGAAAATAGCCTGAAATAGTGGATAGAATGCTACTCTTGGAGTCAAGAAGACTTGGGTTCAAATATATGTATATTTGATATACATCAATAATATGTAACAGCTCTTCTACCATGGTGAAGTCATTTATCCTCTTGAAATGTCCATTTTTCATTTGTTAGAATGGGGACAACAGTATTTGTACCATCCTACATTATATAGTTGCTTTAATATTTAAATGCAATGATGTATGAGATAATGTGCTTTAAGAAAAAAATATGTATATATAATATACACTTATGTGTATTACATATAATATGCTTATAAATATTATATACACATATGTATTTGTGGGTGTACATTTATGTGCATATATACATATTGCAAATGTATATTTATACATATACTTATGAAATTCTCTACAAAATAAGGTGATGCAAGATCAACTGTTCTTAACTTTCTCTTTATCATTCTGGTGAAACCTATAGCCCCTTTCTCAGAAGCATAATTTTAAATACCTCAAATAAAATTCATAAGGTTACAAAGGAAATTAATAACATAGAAATATTATTGTAAAAAATTTTAAGTTCATAGAACTCAAGTTTAAAATCCACTGGACTAGGGGCCCCATCAAAGTCTGAGACCTCTTCTCATTCTAAATCATATGATCCCATGAAATTCTTCTATTAACTCATTTTTATTGGAGCGAATAACTACCAGCCAAACTGATTGGTTTTTATTTGGTTTCATTTTGCTTCTTGCCCATCCTAAATTCATAGAATCCTAGTAAGAACCCCAGAGGTCATTCAGACCCAGAGTCTGATGAATGTAGCTAGGTGAAGGTGTTAATAAGGAACAGAATTGCCAAATCAAACGGAAAAGGAGGACAAAGAAAAAAGTCAGGTTAATCTACAAACTGAATTTGCAAGTATTGACTGTACCTGCCCTAAAAAAAGGCCCTAATTCCAAGCTTGGTTGGGTGTTGAATAATAAACATTGATTTTACCTCAACATGAGTTCATTTCTGTAGTAGTAAGGCAAGTTCATATTTATTCACTGTCTCTCTAAATTCCCAGCCAGTGCTGTTAGGAGCTATGGATGTTTTAAAAGGTATAAGATATGATCCTTGTTCTTAGTATGCTTTGAATCTAGTTAGAGAAACAAGTCATATACACAGGAAATAATTCAAGGATAATACAAGAATAAAAACAATGATTATTAACAATAATAATAGCATTTACATAGCACTTTACAAATATAATTTTATTTTATTCTCACTATGACCTTAGGACATATTATTATCTCTATTTTACAGATAAGAAAACTAAGGCAAACAGACAAAATGACTTCTCAATGTCAAAGAACTACTAAGTAATCAAGAGAGGATTTGAATCCAAATCTTCCTGACTTCATGCTCAGTCATCTTCCCCTTGTGACTCCTGACAGAATAAAGCATAGATAATTAATTCAGAAAAGGCAGCGATTGGGAAGAGAAGAGTGGGAGTTAGTTATCTAAAGTGACTTAATGAAAGAACTGAGATTTGAGCTGGGCCTTAAAGAATGAGTAAGTTTTAGAGGGAGAATGAGATCAGTTAAGATTCCTCAATTATTCTCTAGGAATTGTCCAACTTCATATGGGATGGCAGGTCTCTGCCCTTACCCTTCCTCAGGACTTGTTCATCCTGTTGGTGTTTACTAGAATACCGAGTGTTCCTTAGGCAAAGCACTGAATCATTTCTATCAGAATATTCCTATGGGCCTTGGATGCTGGGCAGAAAGAAGAAATGACAGACAGAAAAGAAGAAGAAGAAGGAAGAGGAGGAGGAAGAAGAAGGTGGAGGAGAAGGAGGAAAGAGAGAGAAAGAGGAGAAAGAAAGAGGAAGAGGAGGAGAAAGAGAAAGAGAGAGAGGAGAAGGAAAAGAAAGAAAAAGGAGAAGAAGAAAGAAGGAGAAGAAAGAAGAAGAAGAAATCTGGAATGAAACATCTAGACTAGGTTTTTGTATTGATTTTGTGATTTTTATTTGCTTTTAGCCAGAGTGAAGAGGACTGAAAGTCTAGTTTCTAGGCCAGTTCTGGTTCTGATTGTGTAAGTAAGCTAACTCTTGAGAGCTAAAGTTATCTCCTTGGTAAAAATAAAGGAATTGAACTAAATAATTACAGAATTTCAGATTTGGATACATATATTAAGCATCTACTAAGTACCAGGCACTGTGCTAAGAACTTTACAAATACTATCTCACAACAACTCTGGGAAATAAGTGCTATTATTATCTCCATTATACATTTGAGGAAACAGACAGAAGGTAAGCATGTGACTCATTCATACAACAACTAAGTATCTGAGGCTGTATTTGGACCTGCTGATCTATTCACTTGAACACTTAGCAGTGTAGGGATCTTGCCCAACTCATAATTTGGAAAAAAAAAATCTCTACAATTGACTGACAAGTGGTCATGCTGCTTTTGATTAAAATCTACACATAAAGGGGACTCACTATTCATAGTGACAACTTGTTAGTCTTTTGGATAGCTTTAGACAAGAAAGGCTGAACCTTTTGTGTCATGGATCCCACTTGCAGTATGAGGAAGTCTAGGGACCCCTCATCATATGGGAAACAATAAATAGTTATGTTCCCATAGGGGAGAAAAACCAGAAATCTGGTACCAGAAGTTGTTCAGAGAAGGGGAGCAGGAGAGTTTTGAAACCAGTTAAGATCAGGTAAAACTGGACAGATCTAGTTGTGTAGTTAAAAAAAAAAAAGCTGAAAGTAGCACAAAAGTCATAGCTTAACCACAGTGCTACTGCATGCTTAATTGCTTCATAAATATTAACTTCTCCTCCCCAGGAGGAGCTAAGACTTATTTTAATAGTCATACAATGTATGTAATGGAAGGGGGGGACATATTAATAGGTGTTAGGATCAGGGAAAAAATATTAACTTCATCACCCCAGCCACTGGGGAGATTGGAGAGGGACTTTGCTGCTGGGAGAAAGGGCGAAAGACTATGCTCTTGCTTCTGAAAAGTGTATGAGCTCATTTTGAGTTTTCACACCTGCTTCCTGCAGGAACATATTAAAAGTTTAAACTGCTTCACTCATTCTGAGTTTGTTCATTTACTGCACCCTTATTCGGGGTTCAGAATTTGGTTTCCACCACTCAGAGCAATGTTTTTAAATGTATCAAGTAAAATACGTAGGACCATAAAAAAACCCTTATATTTAAGTACATTTTAAAAACAATTCTTTAAAAGAAAAGCTCTCAGATCTCACATTAAAGATCCCTGCTATTGTTATTGTTTTTCCTTGATTGTACCTATATTTAGTTCTTTCTAACTTGTTGCTCTCTACCTATTGCTTTTAATTTTGCCCTTTTAGACCAACTTTTAGTTGAGTCTAAACTTTTAGTGGGTTCAAATGAAAAAGCATCAAGTGGATATCAGGTACCAGGAACTGTGCTGCCTACTCAGGTGACAAAAGCAAGAATGAAATAGACTTTGCCCTCAAGAATCTTTCATTCTACTTCAGGGAAACAGCATATGAACAGAAAAAACATTTACACCTTAAAAAAAAATCTTTGTGATTTCATTATTTTAAAGCCTTCCATGACAGGATATGTCCTCTTCCAGGGCAGATTAGCTGATATTTTGCAACTTATTTGTTTGTTTTTTCAATTTTTAAGTTGTTGGTTTTATAGGCATATAGTGGGATAAAGTAATCATAACATCCAGCATTTGTTATTCCTTTGTTGTGAATTCTTTTTTTCCTGTCCTCTTACTGTCCCCACTACCACCACCAAGACAACAAATAATCAGATATAAGTCACACATGTACAATCATTAAAGCATATTTCCATGTTAGTCATGTTGTGAAAGACAAATCAGAACAAAAAGGGAAAACCATGAGGGAAAAAAAAGTGAAAATACCATGCTTCAATCCTTATTCAGTCTTTATAGTTCTTTCTTTGGATGCAAATGGTTATTTTCCATCCCAATTCTACTGAAATTGTCTGGATCACTGTACTGCCGAGAAAGGTTTTAGGTATTTTCTCACAGCTGATCATGCAATCTCTGTAACTTATTATTAGAGAGTTGAATAGGATAAATGGTTTGCCTGGGGACATACAGCATCTATCAGAAGTTGCACTTGAACCCAAGTATTTCCAAATTTCTCCATCCACTATACTTCTCTGACTCTTATGCAAAATATATTTCAAGCAAATACAATATAATGGGATGAGGCAGAGAACACAAGTCAACTGGAGGGAGATCAGGGAAGGCCAACTATAAGAGATGGCTCCTGGACTGTGTTGTATAGGAAACTAAGGATTCTAGGGATAACTAGGTAGCACAATGTATAGAGTGCCAAGCCTGGAGTCAAGAAGACTCACCTTACTGAGATCAAATCCAGTCTCAGCCACTTTTTATTGTTTGATCCTGGACAAATCACTTAATCCTGTTTGCCTCAGTTTCCTCATCTGTAAAATGAGGTAGAGAAGGAAATGCCAAACTACTCCAGTATTTTCCCAGAAAATCCCAAATGGGATCATGAAAAGTTGGATACATACAAATAAAAACCAGCCTACTAGACCCAGGAGACTGAAATGGATTGTGCCCTAAAGAAGCTGACATTCTACTTCAGGGAAACAATATATAAGCAGAAAAGCTTTTATACTTTATAAATAAAACATCTCCTGGACTCTTGGAGCTTACATTCCATTTGGGGAGATTTACATGTGTAAGAGAATACAATGTACTTGGAGAGGCAAGATATCAGAAACTGAGAGAGTTAGGAGTTTGTCAGAAAAGCTTCAGAAATTACAGTGTCTAGGAATTTCTATACCATGAAGTTTTTCACAGACTGCCTTCTATTCTGCCTCAGCTGTTTGAAATCTCCTGTCAAAGAAGATCAAATCATAGGCATGTTCCCTCCAGCCCCCTCCAAAGCCTCTGAGGCATTTGAGTGGGCTTGCCAACCAGCTGCCTGTTTTCTTCAGGCTGATTTCGGTAGGATGATGATTTGTCACTTGCGAGCTGCCCATTCTTACATTTTATTAAATGACAAGTTTAGCCTTAGAGAGCAGAAGGATCTGTGTGTATAGTTGCCTGGTCAGAAGATCTGATTACAAGTTTCACCCCACTAGCATGTGGAATGCAATCTCATCCCCTAAGCAAAGCTTCTATCCAGACATTTTGGTATGTCAGACCTGGCCACTTGACCTAACCACTCACTGACTTGTTTTTATTTCATTTTCATTCAAAATGTTATCAAACTAAGTGGCTAACTATCTTAATCTTATTGCAGATTTGGAGTCAGGGAAGCTGGATTCAAATCCTGGCTTGTGTACATTTTTTTAACCTGACCCTCAGTTTTTCCATCTGTAAAATGAAATGGATTGATGACCTCAAAGGTCCTTTCTTTGTCTCAGTCTGTAATCCTATGATCTTTTCTTGTACAATACTGATGACCTTCTCTTGGCAACCAAATTTTGCCACGATCTTCCACAAGCCTTCGTGCCTGATGCTATCAAAGACCTTAGTCAGATTGACAAACTTTGTGCACAATCTACCTCTATGTTGCTCCTGGAATTTCTTCTGGAGTTGTCAAGTATCCTATCAACCATTCTTCAGTCTTTTCTGAGGCCATATTGACTCTTAGGTATATGACCATCTTCCAGGTCGATGTGACTTCAGAAAGGACTGAAGAGTGGTTGATAGGCTGTCAAGGAGGAATTTAACAAGAATCTTGGAAGCTGTAATTTAGAAATACCATTGTGATTGTCACAGGACAATCTGTTTCCTTTATCATTATAGAGATGGACAAGGGAGACAACCCTGAACTCCAGGAGGATAATGTCCTCTTGCCATATAACCCCAGAAGATTTCAGCTTCTGTATGAACAGTGAGCCCCCTGTCTTGTAAATCTCATTTGGAATAGAATCAGCACCAGGTGTTTGGCCATAGGAGAAGCAACTAATGGCATTCAAAACCTCTTCTTCAGTTGGAAGTTCAGCTAGAGAGAGATTAACTTCAACTTGAGATATTTCAAGAATGGTTTTCAGAGGATAAAACGCTACTCCAATGTGTTCCACATGAAGGAAATCTGCAGCCAATTGATTATGTGACTGGATCACATCCCCTCTAAAATCCAAATGCTTCTAGCTGTGTGACCCTGGGCAAGTCACTTAACTCCAGTTGTCTCAGAAAAAAAAAATCCAAATGCTCACAGGAACATGCTGCTTTGTGTTCCATCCCATTTTTAATAGCATTCAGGACAGACCTAGGTTTCTACTCTGATGTCAGAGTTCTTCTTGTCCCAAAATTTTGTGTCTGCCTCCTCAAATCTCCCATGATAATTTTCAGAAAATTCTTACTTTTTAAAAACTCATTAATTACTAAGGGTCAGCTAGATGCCACAATAGGTAGAGTATCAACTCTGAGTCAGGAAGACTTGAATTGAAATCTGGCCTTAGACACTTACCACTTCCTAGCTGTGTGACCCTTGCCTGCAATCACATAGCTGGTAAGGGTCTAAGGCAGGATTTCCTAAGTCCAGCCTCAGCACTCTATCCATTGTACCATCAAGCTGCCAATCCAACAAAAGCAAAAATGTCCTCCTGTATACATTTTGTGCACAGATTAAAATAATTAAGCTATGCCTTAATTAACTGTGTAGCTAACCAGTTTTGACTTCTAGCCTATAAGTTATTGATAACAAATAAGGTTTTGTCTGGGACTTCCTGGAAGATGAAATGATGGGCTGTGAGGAGCCCTGGCCCAAGTGCATGGGTTTAAGGAAAGTCTTGGTGTGGTACTAACATTTTTCCAATTCACATCAAAAATTTTTATTGTGGTGAGATGTATCACACATGTACTTTATTACTTTTTTACAAGTAAAAGATATGTTTGCCATGGGGCTAAAATGAAAAATATTAGAATGAATGAATGAATGAATGAATGATTGAATAAATGAGCATTTGTTAAGTGCTTACCGAATGTGAGGCATTTTGGTAAAGATAGCAGTCATTTACATTGAGCTTAAAGTTTTCAGAGCACTTTACATCTTATTTATTTACATCTTATTTGAGCTTCACAACAATTCTAACAGTCATTTACTATAGATATTATGCCCCCATTTTACAGATGAAGTGTCAGGCTTAACGAGGTTGTAACTTGTATAAAACTTCATAACTAAGAAGTATGCAACTTCCAAACTCCCAAGATCAGTACTATGTCCACAATGCCATGCCATCTTTCAAAATTTGAATGAATTTCAAAAGAATCCATATACCACCTCTGTGATCTTGGCCAGCTTAAACTTACTAAAGCTAAGTTTCTTCATCTGAAAAAATGAAAAACTGAAAGTCCTTATGCTTCAAGATCTCTGATTCTTTAAGTGCCTCTTTTTATGCTGAAAGAGAATAATTTATAGGGAGCCTATATATCAGGTGGGGTAGCTTGGGCTTGGAATCAGGAAGACATCTTCATGGGTTCAAATTCAGTCTCAGACGTTTACTAGCTGTGTGATCCTGTAATACAACACATAACCTTGTGCTATTTAATTCACACAAATACTGTAGCTCCTTTGGAATCCTGGCTCCTCCAGTGTGTTAATTATCCTTCCTACCTTCATGTTATCTGCAAATTTCATGCCTATGCTCATTTTGCTTTTATCCAAGTCACTGGTACATGTTAAATAACACAGAGTAAGTGTAATACCTGGGACACCCTCTGGAGACCTTCTGTCAACTTGGCATGAACCATTAAAGACTACTTTGTGAGTCTGCCCATCCAATCAGTTTTGAACTCATTTAAAAAAATCATTTAGCATGTCTATTCACATTTTTTCCACAAGAATAGTATTAAATACTTTATCAGAAACTTTACTGGTCTGAATTAATCATGTTGACATTCTCCTCATCTTCCAGTTTATTAACACTGTCAAAAAAAAAAAAAAGAAATCAATTTAATCTGGCATAACATGTCCTTAATGAAGACAGACTGTCCTTTTCATATGCTCACCAAAAATCTGTTTAAGAAGAAATTACTGTAGAAGCAACTAGGTGGCATAGTGAATAGAACACTTCCCCTGGAGTCAGGAGGGTCTTTATTCAAATTTGGCCTCAAAAAGAAAAGGAAGGAAGGAAGGAAGGAAGGAAGGAAGGAAGGAAGGGAGGGAGGGAGGGAGGGAGGGAGGAAGAAGAAAGGGAGAAAGGAAGGAAGATTTTCCCCTTGAAATTAATCTCACTGGTCTATAAACTTTACACTCTCAGTTCTCTTCCTTTTTTAAATCAGAATATTTGCTTGCAGTCTTGTGATATTTCTCTTTTTTTTTCTAACTATGCCAGTTATCATCTGATCCACTCCCAAGCAAAGGTCCTGTCACTTCTTTGTTCTAGTTTCTTTTTCCAATTTAATTTATTTTCAAAATATGTTCCTTTTTCTGTCCCTAATTTTCCTCACCAGTCAAAGTCTTTTTGATTCCCAGACCTACTCACTCCATTACATTGCCTCTCAACAGGATATTAAATACTGGACAAAGGGACTATATTTTATAAGTAATAGGGGGCCTATTGTATAGAATATTCAATTCAACAAACATTTATTTATTGCTTACTAGGTTCAAGGTACTGTGGTAAATTATAGTACTCCTTTATAAATGCTTTGGGGCAGCTAGGAGGCACCATGGGGCACAGAGTGCTTGGCTTAGAATCAGGAAGACTCATCTTTCTGAGTTCAAAATTGGTCTCAGACTTCTAGCTGTGTGATCTTTGGCAGTCACTTACCTTTTATCTGCCTAATTTCTTCATCTGCAAAATGGAGATCATAATAGCACCTAGCTCCCAGCATTGTTTTGAAGATAAAAACAAGATAAAATTTATAAAATACTTTGTAAACATCAAACTACTATATCAGTGCTAGCTGTCATTAAAAAATTTTAGATACTTTAAAGCCTTATGTAATATAAAATATTGTTAGTCATCTTTATCACAATCTTCATTTTCTACTGCTCATCCCTTGCCTTGCAAAGAATTTCTCCTTCCCATATATTCCCCATCCCTCCCATCTACAACCCATTTCAGTTATTTCCCAAATTCCCACCAATGAAATCATAAACTTGAATCAAAAAAAAAAACCCTAAAAAAACCTCATCCTTTTTTACCAGCTTTCTCACTGACTAGCTGTGTGATGGAGGCAAGGCATTTAATTTTTCTAGATTTAAAATGAGAGGAAGGAACACTTTAAAACTATGTTAAGCTCCCTTCCAAGGACTTTCTGTCCCAACCGAGCTAATCATCTTAACATCTCCTGAGAACAACTTGCTCCTTCTTTCTCTGCACTTTTATGCATTCTTTTGCTCTCACCTGAAGTGCTCTCTTCCTCTCTCTACTTAGAAAGCAGTGGAAAGAAATTAGTTTTAACAGAGCAGAAGGGACCTTGGAAATTATTTAATCCAAATCTTTCATTTCATAGCTGAAGAAAGCAGATCTCAGAGAGATTGTGTCTAGTCTAACACACAGGAGCCATATAATGATGTTGGTGATAATCACTTACATTCATAATGCTACTTTAACGTTCACCAAATATATTCCATATGTTATTCACATTATCCTCTCCACTGTCTTAGTGTAAACTTCATTAGTCCCATTTTTCAGATGAATAATCCTGAGGCTAGCAAGGTTACAAAGCTGGTCCAGTGTCACACAATGAATAAAGAAGTTCAGAGTTGAAGTTCAAAGCCAAGTCTTCAGATGCTGATTCCAAGGCCCTTTTTCCACTGCTATACGATTAGAGTTGTGTCTTTGGAGGGCTAATTTAACCTTTCTCCTTCCCTTTACCTCATTTGCTGATGAGAGAAGGCTCAAGAAGTGAGTGACTTATGCAGGGAATAAGAGGATTGTTGCCCACTAAATAGATAGCTAGGTGGTGCAGTGAATAGAGTGCTAGCCTAGAGTTGGAAAGACTCATCTTCCTGAGTTCAAATTAGGCTTCAGGTACTCACTAGCTGTGTGATTCTGGGCAAGTCACTTCAGCCTGTGTGCCTCCGTTTCCTCATGTGTAAAATAAACTGGAAAAGAAAATGGCAAACCAATCCAATGTCTTTGGCAAAAAAAACATCCAAATGGGGTCACAAAGAGTTGGACATTACCAAATAATAACAATAATCCTCATTAGTCAAGACAACCAGTAGTTTTACTTGACTCTTATGATACTACATTTGATATAAGTAGACCAACTAATTAAAATTAACCACTCCAATCCAGAAATTCTTAACTTGGGTCTGTGAATTATCTTTTTTAAAAAAATATTTTGATTAAATATATTTAGATTTCTTTACAATTTTTATATATAATCCTTTTTTTATTTTATGCATTTAAAAATATCCTGAGAAAGTGGTGCATTGGTTTTACAAAATTGTCAAAGGGATTCATGACACACAAACAAAAGCTTTTAATTTCTGATCTCATCCAATTCTGATCTCTTATTTCTTCAGAATATTCTCTGGGAAGTTTTCCAATGTTAATCCCACCTCGTTCTAAAAATAATTTTAATAGTTTTACATAGAACTTGAAGGTTTTCAAAACATTTTATGTTGATTAACTCAGTTCTCATCACTTGATTTTCCTCAGTGATATTTTTAATGTGTAATATATAATGAAGTTAATTTTGAACAATAACAAAACTGGTTAAATTTGTATTTTGTGATTTAGATTTTCTTTAAAGAAAAACTTTCAATGTACAGTTAGCTATAGACACTTATCAGTTTCTCTTTCCTCTTTCATCCCACATTATTGTCTGTGCATTTAAGGCCAGTAAGCTCCAAGAAAGCATGGATTGTTTCATTTTTATGTTCATTCCCCCTTTGCCAAGCACAATACCTCACAGGAGCTACTTAATAAATATTCTTTCTTGGTTTTTTTTGTCCATTTATCCCACCAAGTCAGAAGTCAAAGGACCTAGATTCAAATACTGCCTCTAATATTTTCTCTAAGACATTGAGCAAGTCATTTAAACCTCCTTGAGTCTCAGTTTCCTCATTTATAAAATGGAAGGTTGAATTAGCCTCCGATATCCCTTTCAGCTGTGTATCTATAATCATATGGTTTTTTAAAAAATATAGGTAGTTAGTCATATGTATATAGTCACAATTTATATACATATACATTTAGTCATATATATGTATACATATATAGACATAGTCTACATTGTCATAGACAACTAACAAAGCAATCAGACAAGTCCTTGTTTGTATACATATGTATACACACATACACATTTATCTGGTAATGTTTGTATTACTAAAACTAGATTCCTGTATTTTTTATATTTACCCTTTTTGTTGTTGTTGCATTATAGAATTTCACTACAGAAATTGAATGGCAAAAATGTGTGATTCCTTTTATGTAGGAAACTTTAGGAAAGAAAACTCCTTCCAGCAATGAGGATGAACAACTTATCTGTAATTTAGAGTCTTAGAAAGTTACCTTCAGCATTAAAAATTATGATTTGCCCTTGATCACACAAAGAGGGTATATCAGAGTCAGAATTTGAACCCAAGTTCTCCCATATTCAAATATAGATCTCTATCTATTATACCACACTATCTTTTTATGTTGGTATGCAATATTTTCCCCTGCCATTCCCCAAACATTGGACATAGGTAGTAGAAAGAGAATTGATTGGGAATCAGAAAAATTCTTCTCTGCTGATTATCTATATAGCCATAGGAAAGTCGTATTACTCCTCTCAGCCTCTTTTTTCCCCCTCATGTAAAGTGGAGATTGGACTAAAAGATCTCTAAGGTCCCTTCTTGTTTTAAATCCTGTATTTCAGACAAATTGAACAGCTTTGAAAATTAAAGAGGTGTATAGACAAATTTTAGCAACTAGCTTTCTGGAGAAAAAACATTTTTTTAAAGTTTAATTTATATTATTAAGATTTTCTCCTTCACTTTCCTAAGTCTAGACAATCAACAAAGCAATCAGACAAGTCCTTGTTTATAGCATGAGGCAATGCTCACAGTGATAATGTAACAGTAAAATGTAATTGCTTGCTTTCACAAGCTGGTTCAGTCTGGCTCCAGCACAAACCTGTAAAAGACTGAACTTCTTATATATTTATATTGAGGTAGCTATTGGCACAGTGAATAAGAACGTTAGGCCTGGAGTCAAAAAGACTTGAGTCAAAAGTAACCTCAGATATTTATAAGCTGTATGACCCTGGGCATCTGATTTCTCTTAGCTGCCCTATCTCTTCTCTCTTATTCCCCCTACTCAAAGAGAAAAACACCTGAAGTTTCATGTATAAGCATCATTAATAATCTTTTCTGTATGTGGATATCTTCATTTTGTTAAATGTTATCTTAAGTTCAGAATTTTTAAAAATCAATGAGAGGAAAAAATTCAAAAGATAAAAATATTCAATTCTAGTATCTTCTCTGCCCCATTATATTTTTAATTTTGTAAATATATAAACACACATATACATAAATATATTTATATACATATACACATTGCCTCTGGAAAAATGTAAACTCTTTGTAATCAGGGCCTGTTTTTATTTGTTTCTTTGTTGATTTCCTCATGCCTAGCATAGTGCTTAACATGTAGCAGCCAAATTGTTAATAAATGGTTATGGTATGAATATTTCTGATTAGTATAAGTAACAATAATTCTGACTAAAAATAATTATTAACATTTATCCAGCTCTTTAAGACTTATAAAGAACTGCACCTACATTATCTCATTTGATCCTGATTTCCACCCTGTGAGCTAAAAGGAATAATTATCTCTCTTTTTTGTTGTTGTCAAGTCATTTTCAGCCATGTCCCAACTCTTTGTGACCCCACTGGGGATTTTCTTGGCAAAGATACTGAAGTGATTTGCCATTTCTTTCACCACCTCATTTTACAGACTTTTCCAGGATCATCTAATTAATAAGTGCTTGAGGCTGGATTTGAACTCAGTTCTTCCTAAATCAAATCATATCAAGAAGCATTTATTATGTGTCAGGCACTGTGAAAAGTTCCAGGGATACAAAGAAAGGCAAAAACAGTCCATTTCATAGTCTAATGGGAAGAAAGCCTAGATCTAGCACTCTATTCATCATGCTCCTCTTCCTCCATTATAAAGAGTTTAACTGTAAAGTTTTTAGATGATTTGCAAAGTGCTTTCCATATATCATCTCATCTTAACCACATGGTCAGCCTATGAAGTAGGTGCTATATAATTATCCCTTCTTTATAGAAGAAAAAAATGACTTTCCAGAGGTTAATTGACTTGCCCATAGTCATCTAGCTTGTAAATATCAGATCTTTTTATTTTTTGCTTTTTCATTATGATAATGCTCCTATGATACATTCTCAGTAATGGCATTATTTAACCAGAGGGTATAATTATTTTTCTAACTCTTCTCTAGCCACTTTTGTTGTTCCCTGAATCCCTCAGCAGTTAGATATTCATGTTGGTAGAGATTTTATGGCAGTTGACTCTAAGCCTCTAGTGGGCAGGAAATAGAGTTGTTATCATCTTGGTGTCAATGTACCAAATAGTTTAGAGGATGTAGAACCAAAAGGACCTAAAGATTTATCTCTAATCCAGTGGTCTCAAACTCGAACAGAAACAGATCACCGTGGATTTCAGGTTCTATAATCAAGAAAAGCACAGATTCACATGATCTATATTGTTTTTTATTTTTTGTATTCATACCTAGCATTTATCTATGCATCTACTATATGCTAAGTACCATGCTGAAATAACATAAATATCATTTAATTTAATCCTCACAACAACCCTAAGAGGTAAGTGCTGTTATTATCCCCATTTTAACACTTGAGGAAGTTAAGACAGACAGAGGTTAAGTGACTTGCTGAAGTGTTATACAGCTACTATGTGTCAGAGGCTGGATTTGAACTCAGTTCTTTCTGACTTCAGACTGTGTTTTGTACATAGTCCCATCTAATTATCTCTATTATTTTTGTTAAACACTTCCTGATTGTATTTTTATCTGGTTCCTACTACTGAGAAGTTTTGCAGAGAACATTATGCTGATATATGGCAAACTTAGCACTGCTATCCTATTTTCTCATTTTACAGATAAGAAAACTGAGGCTCTAAGAGGGTAGGTGATATCCAAAGACATAGTTTAGTTAAGAGCAGAGCTAATATTCAAACTTGCATTCAAATCCATCCCTCTCTACTAAGGCTCTGCCTTCTGAAATCCTATCTCTAGCCTTGTGAATCAACACTGTGCTTTCAAAGGGATGAGGGAAACTAAGGGGATGATTGGACAGAATGGTAGGGGTAAGACTAGGGGTATGGAATGGGGAACATTTTACATTACAGCAGAAAAAGATCCAAACTCTGGAAGAGTGGATTGTACTCTAAGAGTTAGTTTGATCAGAGTGAAAAGGGCAGGTGCTAGAATAAATGGGAATGAAACATTTATGGGCTAATAAAGTCGGGCAGTTGTTGTGACCAGCTGTACTATATCAGCAACACATACCGTTGTCATGGTTAATGTGTTTTCTGAACAAAACTCTCACTTGCAGGCTAAACACAGTGGAGTATGAAGTACAAAGCCAGGGTTATTCTTAGATGCTCATTCCTCCGAGAGAGCAAGAAGTGGACAAGGTTGCCAGGCGTTTCTGGGGATTGTATTTAGGGGGCTGCTTTTGACTTTGATCCTCATGCCTTGAGATGGAGCTGAAAAAAATGAATTAAAAAAGGTCAACCTGTTTCATGAGGGTCAGCATGCAAAAATGCCCAGGACAAGATCTATGAGGGGAGACCACAGAAAAGCCTTAGGAGAAAACAAAATGAAGAAGACGTTGATGGTATCTTTTTAAAGATAGGGAGTCCTGACTTTTAGAAATTAAAAATCAGCTATGGACAGATCTCTTTAATAAAGGAAAACTTGAACATGGATTCTGGATCGGAACGTGGGCCTTCTTGGCTTATAGCCATAGCTAGCTTTTAGAAACATTTCCCCAGGAAGAGGTCAGGACCTTCTAGATAACTCTTTTCCAGAAGCCAAATATTGTACTGATTTGGTAAGGGACTGAGACATTTTGTCATTGCCAAGTGTAGAACAAAGGCAGTAAGCTAATGCTATGCTTACATGCTACTAACCTAAACATTTAGGCCTAAAACCCCAAGTTTGTATCAGTTTTATAATATTGGGGAAGGATCGTTGTAGTTCAGATTCAGTGTTCTCTATGAAAGTTCTTTTTGTATCCTTGGCTTCCTTTAGAACTCAACTCAAATCCCACCTTTTTTTCAGGAGGCTTTTCCCTCTAAAGTAGGATGCCTCAAGACTAATTCCTATCTATTCTCCATTCAGCTACCAAAGGGATTTTCCTAAAGCAAGGACTTCCCTACTCATTAAATTCTAGTGGCTCCCTATCTACCTCCAGGGGCAAATACAGAATGATTCCATTTGGCATTCAAAGCCCTTTATAACCTAGCCCCCTTTTACCTTTCCAGTCTTCTAACACATTTTTTCCCCAACTTGTATTCTTCAGTCTAGAACTACCAAACCACAGGCTGATCCACAAACACAGTGACCTGGCACATAAATGTTTATTGATTCTTGATTGATTTGTTGATTCTGGCTATATTGTATATATCTATTTATATATATCTATATCTATATCTATGTATAGATATAGATATATCATTTCCCCTATTAGAATATTGTAATCAGAGACTTTTTTGCTTTTTCCTTTTATTCTCTAAGATCTAATCAGTGGTTAGTACATAGTTAGAGCTTTAGAAATTCTTGCCTGCTTGATTGATTGATATGATAGAATCTCCAGAGGTGTGTTCTGGGTTTACCAGCCCTCTCTTCCCTTCATTCCTTTGGCATATGGAAATCATTTGAGAAGGGAGAAAGTTAAATTGGGACATAAATGTTCTCCATGGGGGCAAGGAATCCAGATGCCCCAAGAGAGTTACCTGCCTGAATCCCATCAGATCTTCATCCTGCTGCCCAGGCCCCCAGAGCAACCTATTTATAGCCCAGCACTCTCCTTGGCTAGCTATACAAACACTCTGGACTCTTATTTCAATCGAAGCTACACTTACCTCTCTATTACCAGGAGTTTTTTGTCTGGCTTTAACAATGTGATCCACAAAACACTGTGTAATTATAATGACCAAGTTTGGTCCTGGAAAAGAGATAAGAAATTTCCACCACTTCTCTCTGTCTCTGTTTCTGTCTCTGTATCTCTGTCTGTCTCTGATTCTTTCTGTCTGTCTTTGTCTGTTTCTCTGTCTCTGTCTCACTCACTAAAGACATCAGGATCTATGGAGTATTGAATATGCTGTCAAATGTGGTCTACGTATCCATTAGTTTTTTTTTTTCTGAACTTGCTCCCCTTTATCTTTGTTACAATATGTAATAGAGACCAAATGTCATAGTGGATAGAGATCTGACTTTGTAGTCAGGATGAACTGGGCTAAAATCCTGCCTCAGGCACATGTGTGATTTTGGACAAATCACTTCAACTTTTAGTTCCCCAAAGAACTCTCTCAGACTTTGAGTTGTAGAAAAGATGCTGGTCTGCATTAAAAGAAGGAATTTCCTCATTCTATATACCAAAAAATCATAGCACTATTCCCCATTCTGCCATTTTTATTAAAAAGTGATGGCCAACTGGGAAGAGAAGAATATAGTCAAAAACAACTGTGATGTAAAAGCAAAGGGCATTAAGAAAAATTGAAATATCCACTCTTTTGTTATTGTTTGTTTTTCATTCTCAAAGAGGACCATGACATGCAAATGAGGAAGGACTGTGCAAGGTCATCTGCCTCACTTTTCCCTCCAGTTATCTGACTCCAATGGCCAGATAGAGATCAAGACAACTAGAGATAGCCCCGGAGATGGATGAAAATGTATATGTCAATTATTACTAAATAAAGCAATCTTATCTAAGCTCCAATTAGATAAAAGTCAATTTTAACATTAATAATCATCCATTCTGAACAAGATTTTTGCCAGAAGTTGAGGATACAAAGGCAAAAATGAAAGCTTAATACTTGTCTTCAGGGAACTTACAGTTTAGTAGGAGATAAGATATAAGCACCTTAAACTATAACATGCACTATGATATAATGTATTCTAGAGGTTTACTAAAAAGTAGTATGTGAGGTGTGAGGGGAAATGTAAATAACTGGGAACCCATTTACTTAAGATACTATGTATTAAATAGAAGACTTTGGAAAAATGACTCTTCTCTGAGTCTTAGTTTCCTGACCTGTAAAATGATGGGCTTGGACTGGATGATCTCTGAGAATTCTTTCACCTTTGGGTCCTATGTGCTTTGTTTCACCCTCTCACCCCTGATCATCCCTTAGTGGAAAATGGTGTCAGCATTCAGAGAGAGAACTATGGAAATTGAATGTGTATTGAAGGATAGTATTTTCTTTTTTTGTTTGTTTGATTGATTTGCTTGCTTTTTCTTTCTTGTAGTTTTTTTTTCTCTTTTGGTTTGATTTTTTCTTGTATAACATGACAAATATGAAAATATGTTTAAAAGTATTGTATAACCTATAACAGATTACTTCCTGTCTTGGGGAGGGAGAGAAAAAATTTGGAACACAAAATCTTACAAAAATGAATGTTGAAAACTATCTTTACATGTATTTGGAAAAATAAAATCCTTTTGAGAAAAAGAAAAAAGTCACCTTTATTCCCTTAGGTTAGGGCCATAGCTAGAAGGCCAGGAGTGGAGTCAGGAAGACTTACCTTCCTGAGTTCAAACCCTGCCTTAGATATTTACTAGCTGAGTGAACATGAACATGTCACTTAAATCTGTTTGCCCCAGTTTCCTCATCTATAAAATAAGTTGGAGAAGAAAAAGATAAATATCTACAGTATTTTTGCCAAGAAAACTCCAAATAGGGGTTACAAAGAGTTGTACAAGACTGAACAATAAAATACCAATTGGTATTTTAGTATTCCTGTTGAATATAAAATCCTATCTTTTTAGAATATATATATATATATTCATATATACATTTTGAAAAAAACTTGGTTTTTTTAAAATTTCAATAGTATTTTATTTTTCCAATTACATATAAAAATAGTTTTCAACTTTTTTTTTTCCCCAAGGCAATTGGGGCTAAGTAACTTGCCCAGGGTCACATAGCTAGGAAGTATTAAGCATCTGAGACCAGATTTGAACTCAAGTCCTCTTACTTTAAGGGCTGGTGGTCTACGCCACCTAGCTGCCCCATAACATTCATTTTTGCGAAATATTGAGTTCCAAATTTTTTTTTCTTCCTCTCTTCTTTACTTCTTCCCTCCCCAAGATAACAAGCAATTTGATATAGGTTATGTAAGTATATTATATACATATATATATATTTATATATATATATACACATATAATCATTTTAAACATTTCCATATTTATCTATTGTGAAAGAAAAAACAGAACAAAAGGGGAAAACAATGAGGAAAAAAAAGTGAAAATAGCATGCTTCAATTTGTATTCAGTCTCCATAATTCTCTCTCTGGATGTGGATGGCATAAAATCCTATTTTTAAAGGTTTTTCTAAGGTTCTTTAAAGTTAAATTCATTCCCTTTACTGTCAATTCTTTAATTTTGAAGCTCTAGGTCTCAAATTAAATTAGGATCAAAGATACTTTTACATGCTGCTTGTTAGAAAATAAAAGACTTTTGTTGATGCACCAAGCCACTCAGGTGCATCTGATTTTAAAATAGAATGAAACAAGATATGCTGGACGAACTTAACAAAAGGAGGATTCCTTAGCTATTTCAGGGAGGGAAATGCCCATGTAGGCATTAGTTCAGTTGGGCACAGCTTCCTTGCCTCTGCTGACCAGATTGATCCACAGATTAGAAATGACTATTGGCTTTCAAACTATTTTTCTAGCTTTGTCAATAGCCTAAACCTTGGTCCTCTTAGTCAGTGTCTCCAGGATGGTCATAAGATCTTTCAAGGAAAAACCTTCCTTGAGGCAATATGATGGTGTAGGAAGATTAGAGTAACTAAAAACCTGATTTATAATTCTATTGTGTGACCTTTGTTGTTGGTTAGTTATTTTGTAGGTAGCTAATTTTAAGATGAGGAAATGAGGCAAATAGGGTTAAGTGACTTTTCCAGGGTCATTCAGCTATTAAATGTTTGAGGCCAAATTTGAACTCAAGAAGATGAGTCTTCTTGACTTTGGGCCTAGTGCTTTAACCATTGTGCCATTAACTGCTATGTGATCTAACGAAAGTAATTTAAATCCTGGTCCTCTTTTTCCTTTTATGTAAAATGTGGGAGTTGAACTAGGGGGTCTTTAAAGTCCTTTCTAGGTCCAAAGCTCTAATCCTATGACTTATGAGGTACAAAAACCCCAGGTACTCTTCCACTTCACCTCCCAATTTCCACATTGGTCACACATGTTTATATAAGGGAAACTTTCAGGGCTACCCAGTCAAATACAACTGTGCCCTTTTCCATAAATGCAAGGCTTTCTTGGGTCAGTTCTTTCACTCCAAAGTTAGGAGGCACAAAGCTAATTAGACCCCTGAACCTCAAATCAATAAGATCTGAATTCAAACCTAACTTGAGACACATAAACTTTACCTGAGTTTTCTCATTTGTAAACTAAGAATAAGAAATAAAATTCAATAAATTCAACAGGGTTGTTGTGAGAAACAAACAAGAATCCTTCGCTAATTTTAAAGCACTATATGAATGCTAACTCTTATAATTATTAAACTAGAGCTAAATAAATCCTTATGAAAGGTGATATAATTGTGGCCAGTTTCACCTCTATCAGCAATAATAACTGCCTTCCTTTACCCTCAGATACCATGTCTAAAAACCACATCCACACACCCAAATAGTAGTGTGACCTCCTTGAAGGCAGGGACTGTGACTGAGTTTTGGGGGGGTTTTTGTTGTTGTTGTTTGGGTTGGGGGGGGAGGAGAAGAGAGGTTCTGGTTTTGTTTTGTTTTGTTTTGCATTGCCTCATGGACTTATACTATGGTACTGCCCTGGCCTGTCTATTCATGGTTCCCTGTCTCTGCTGAGCTCCTGCAGAATGTACAAAAGGGTTTCAAATGTCCTTCATTAAAGAAAGGAGAACGGTACAATCCTTGTTGACTGGAAAGTCAGTGGCATTAATGGAGAGGAGAATCAGGTAGAAAGGACACAGGGCGATCAACAGACACCACCTTGTATTTTCACAGCTTTTTTTTTCTTTTTGAAAATAACATTTGTATTGTTTCCTGTTGTACAACTACAGAGGGTGCAGCAGCAGATGAAAGATGCCTATTTGTTAACGTGGGAGGCACTGGCAGCATCCTATTTGCCCTTCTTCCATTTCCCCCCAGGATGCATCCTTGAATCAAATGAATCTGGAGGGGATGGGGTGGGGATAAATGAGGGCAGGGATGGCCCTGTGCCAATGCAGGGAGGCAGGAGATATGCCTATGTTGGGACTGGTTTGTATTTTTTGGAGTAGAGTTATCACTACCTCAGCCAAAAGGACCAAACCTACGGAGTTGTAGCCAAGCCCAGATTTCAGTAGGGGGTAGTGGAAAGAGCACTGAACTGGGAGCCAAGAGGTTTCAATCCTAGGCCAGTCTCTGCTGATAATGAGGTGTATGACCTTGACCAAAGTCCCTAACGTCTCTAGAACTAGGCTTCCTCACTGGATGTTGGACTCAATGAGACTTTCTGAGCTCATTCCAGCTTCCAAATTCAATGATGCTCAGCATCTTGGCCTATAAAGTTACCAAAACAATTGAACAAAATGTTATCATGTCTGCTCTGTGTGTCAATGGCGTGTTACTTGTAAGAACCAAAAAGGAAATCTTTCAGCTTGCATCTTGACTTTAGCTGTGGTTTTATTGTTCAGCCCAGCTTTAGAGACTATTAGGATGCCAGATTTGTACTCAGGGAGATGAGTCTTTCTGACTCTAGGCCTGGCACTCTATTCACTGTGCCACCTACTTGCCTCCATGTCTTTGGTAACATACTTTTTAATCTCTTTCTGCAACTGATCATGTATTATCTAGAGGGTGTCATATCCAGAACAAATGTCAATAACAATAAATATTTGCAAATGTCTTTAAGGTTCTGAAAATATTTTACATATAGCATGTTCTTTGTTCTTGACAACAACCCAATGAAGTGATTGCTACCCTATTTACAGATTAGGAAACTGAGGTTGAGAGAGCCTAAGTGATTGATCATGATGTGTGTGGGGGTGTCATAAAGTTGGTGAGTATCTGGCAAGATTTGAATCCAAGTCATCTTTATTTCATCCACAATGTCATGCTGTCTCTCAGAACAAGACTGAGTTGTGAGATTGTTTCCCAGTTGCCTTCCTCAGTGAATTTTCATTTTTGATGGATAGCTAAAATTAAATAAACATTTATTAAGTGGTTCTTATGTATAGGGTACTGTGCTAACCTTGAGATAATGAAGGCAAAATGAAAAATGACCACTTCCCTCACAAAGCTTATAATCTCCTGGGGTGAGGGAATATCTTTTTGAAATAATATCTTTTTATTTTCAAAATATATGCAAAGATAGTTTTCAACATTCACCCTTGCAAAACCTTATGTTCCAATTTTTTCTTCCTCCCTTCCTCCCATCCCCTCCTCTAGACAGCAAGTAATTCAATATACATGTACAATTTTCCTATACATATTCCCACATTTATCATTCTGCGTAAGAAAAATCAAATCAAAAAGGAAAAAAAGAGAAAGAAAACAAAAAGCAAGCAGACAATAATAAAAAAGTGAAATGATTGTATTGTCCCCACAGTCCTTTCTGTGGATGCAGATAACTCTCTCCATCACAAGACCATTGGAATTGGCCTGAATGGCCTTGTCCATCAGAGTTGATTATCACTTAATCTTGTTCCTGTGTACAATGCTCTCCTGGTTCTACTCACTTCACTTAGCATCAGTTCATGCAAGTCTCTCCAACCTTTTCTGAAATCGTCCTGCTGATCATTTTTCTAGAACATAATATTCCATTACATTCATATACTATAACTTATTCAGCCATTCCCCAATTGATAGGCATCCATTCAGTTTCCAGTTTCTTCCACTACAAAAGAGCTGCCACAAAATATTTTGCACATGTGGGTCCTTTTCCCTTTTTTATGATCTCATTGAGCCAGAAGAGACACAGGATAAAAGAGTATGCGCATTTTGATAGCCCTCTAGGCATGATTCCAAATTGTTCTCTATAATGATTGGATCAGTTCACCACTCCATCAACAATATATTAGTGTCCCAGTTTTCCCAAACCTCCTCCCACATTTATCATTATCTTTTCCTGTCATATTAGGCAGTCTGAGAAGTGTGTAGTGGTAGGTGAGGTAATATTTTTCCAGATGAATAAGTCATTTCAAGGAGAGAACTTTACCAACAGAGGGGATCAGGAAAGGCTTCCCTCTGTAGGTGGCCCCCAACTTATACTATAAATAAAGCTAAGGATACAAAGAGGCAGGAGTGAGAAAGTCATACCTTTTAGGCATCAGGGATAGCCTCATAAAAAGGCCTGGAGGTGGAGGAAGTTTAGAGAATGGTAAGTAAATAAAATAAAGCCAAATGCAGAGAGACAGAGACAAAAACAGACAGAGACAGAGAGAAACAGAAAGAGACAGACACAGAGACAAAAAGACAGAGACAGAGAGTGACAGAGAGACAGAGAAAGAGACAGATATCACACAACTGCAGCCAATTACTTGTGCTTTGAAGGCAAAAAAGCAGTCAGAGCTGCAGAATAGAGTTGTTTTTTTTTTTTTAACTAAGTAAGCTTGTTCATTTTTAGATCCCAAGACCCCTTGTCTGACTTACTAAAGGATTCCTTTTAAAATCATAAATTGCCACTGCAACCAAAGCAGCAATGGCTGGGCACAGCTCTTGAAAGGGCATGTTTCCTGGGTCTTACGGAAATGAAGCCTGCAAGTCAAAGATAATTTGTTTACTAAACAGGGAATGTAATTGAAATGGCCCTTTTGAGTTAATGAAAATATAAAATAGCTTCCCAGACTAGACCGAGGAGTCTAATTTAATTATCTATGAACATCACAGATTAAAAGTAGTCTTTCATCCATTCCTGGAAGCTGAACGTGGACTGCTACCACCTCTTGAAAAAGAAAAAAGAATGGGGATAAAGAGGGTAGATGAAAGACTGTTACTGAGGAGACAAAATGCCACCATCTAGGTATTGCCTGTTGTTGGTACTCAGAGGAAAAAAACTGAATCTTTTTGAGTGGTTTAAGACAGAGGTTCTTCAACTGGGGTCTTTTTTTTGACCATTTAAAAAACCAGTTAAAATTGATTCCTTTAGTAATCCTGTGTATTACATGCTTTTTTAATAAATAGAATTCTAAGAAAGGGTCCATAGGACTGCATGTGATTGCCAGAAGTGTTCACAACACATAAAAAAGTTAAGATCCCCTAATTGCAAGGAAATTTAATTTCTTCCCTCATCTCAGTTTTCTTATGTTTGTTTTTAGAGGTCCGGGTAAGAGGATGGGAGCACATTCATTAGTGAAATATTTTCTGGGCTATTTTTCTGGGTAGGTGGATGTTAATAGAAAACTCATTATTTAGGAGGTTGGATTAATTTTGTTGAACTGAATTGGTTGAGAGTCTATTGTTAATGAAAGTTCAGCTCAGTTCTGAAAGCATTTGCTTTGTTTCCAAAGGATTTTTTAAGCTAACACATTCTGAGAATGAAAATCTACCCAATGTGATTATATTTTGTCTGTCCAGATCTGCTCCAAAAACACAAAATGGTTGAAATGTCCTTTCCTATGCTATGGCCAAATGGTTATCTAGACTGGTATTATATAGTTTGATGCTTAGTTGTGGCTATAGGATTTTGAGCTGGAGGACTATGGTATTTGATCCTAAGTTCCACCTCTTGGAAGGATATTGACAAGTTAAAGAATGTTTAGCAAAATAGATCCAGAAAGGTGAGGAAAGTGGAAACTATGAAATATGAAGATTATTGAAATGAAACAGTCCTATTTTAGCAGAGAGAGAGAGAGAGAGAGAGAGAGAGAGAGAGAGAGAGAGAGAGAAAGGAGGGGTGCTAAGGTATAGGGCATTTAAGGAGCTAACTTGAGAAAGAGGGATTAGATTTACAAGGGATTCTAGCTTCTAGAGTTTGAAAGGACTTCAGAAGTAATCTTGTCCATACCTCTCATTGTACAGATGAGGTAGCTGAGGCTAAGAGATGTCAAGTGATTTGACAAAGTTCATATAGGTCTTTAGTGTCAAAGGAAGTCTTTGAATTCAAGTTATCTGACTCAGAAACTGGTCTTCTTGGCACTGCACCACAGCTGTTGGCACCAGAAGGCAGATCTAGAAACAATGGATAGAAGTTGAGGAGAGACAAATGAAAAATTGAAATAAAGAAAAACTTACTACTATTTAGAGCTATCTAAAAGTGTAAAGCATTGTCTCTGGGAATACTGGATTATCCCTCATCAGAAGTCTTCAAATAAAGATTGGATGACCGATCAGGACTATCACGTAGGAGATTCCTGCCCTGATATAGGTTGGATTAGATGATCTCACAGGCCCTTTCTAGCCCTGAGATTCTCTTAATTTTGTGGTCTAGTCCAACTCTTTCATCTTACCAAAAAGGAAACTGAGACCCAGAGAAGGTCATCAATTTCCCCAGGATCACACACAGATCAGTCACAGAACTGGATTTCAAACTTTGATTCTCAGACTCTATAATCAGTACCTCTTAATCAACACAAAGAATAATTTTAATGATTTTTAAAAAACATGTTTTGTTTTTCCCCCAAAGAGCTATGATAACTTTAGGGACTATTAGGGGAATCATGAGCCCATAATATGTACATCCATCAACAATAACTATTTAATGTGAATAGAATTCTTTACATATATACATATATATTATTTTAATTGTTTTTTTCTAATTAAACATGTACATTAAATTTTTTTAAAATGAACATTTCTTTATGAATCACATTGGAAGAGAAAAATAAAAACAAAAGGGAAAACTACTAAAGAATAATATCAGAAGAAAAAAGGGAATAAAAGGAACATAGCATGTGTTAATTTACATTCAGTCTCCATGTTCCCTCTCCAGATGCAAATAGTGTTTTCTATCCAAAGTTTATTGGGATTGCCTTGGATCTCTGAACCACTGAGAAAAGAACCAAATCTTTCATAATTGATCATCACACAATCTTGCTGTTGCTGTGCACAATGTATTCCTGATTCTGCTTGTTTTGCTTAGCATCGATTCATGTAAATCTTTCCAGGTCTTTCTAAAATCATCTTGTTCATCATTTTTTATAGAACAATAATATTCCAGTGCTTTCATATACCATGACTTATGCAGCCACTCCTCAAATAATGGGCATCTACTTATTTTCCAATTCTTTGCCACAACAAAAAGAGCTGCTACAAACATTTTTGCATATGTGGATCCTTTTCCCTCTTTTATGATTTCCTTAAGATACAGACCCAACAGTGGTACTGCTGGATCAAAGAATATGCAGTTTTATAAGCCTTTGGGAATAGTTCCAAATTACTCTCCAGAATGGTTGGATCATTTCACAATTCTACCAACAATGCATTAGTATCCCAGTATTCCCACATCCCCTTTTTATCATTATCTTTTCATGTCATCTTAGCCAGTTTGAGAGGTGTAAGGAAGCAGCTCAGAGTTGGTTTAATTTTCATTTTTCTTATCAAGAGTGACTTAGATAATTTTTTTCCTATGACTATAGATGACTTTAATTTCATCATTTAAAAATTGTTCATATCCTTTGAACATTTATCATTTGGGGAAATGAATAGAACTCTTAACAATTATTTTAGATTATATACTCAGCAAAACATGTTGGCTCTTCAGGTCCACATCCTAGGGTGAGGCAGTGGCCCTTCATTTTGAAAACTTTGCCAACAGAATCAGTCACTTTGGAACAAGAAAAACTTGCTTCCTGCTTAGTATTTGGCCTATGTGACTCTTAAGAGACTACATTTCTGAATCAAAACAGTTCTGCCCCATTTCTATGACGGAAAGATATACCTTCCAACTTATGACTTGTTTAGGGAAACATTTATATAATAAAGAGGAGCTTAATGGAAGAGGGCAGATTATTATCTCTTTCCCTGCTATGATTTAAATAGTTTATGATGTTTAGGTAGCATACAAGAGAAAGAATGACATTGTAAATAGGAACCAACCTTAAAAACAAAAAGACTTGTATTCAGGTCCTGCCTCTGACATATGCTAGCTGTGTGACTACAGGCAAGTCACTTAATTAGTTTTTCAACATTCTAGGTAACTCTTAAAAATAAGAGCTTTTATCCTGAGGTTTGTTTTTTAAATATTTTGATAATTGGAAGTCAATATAATTGATTTCCTTTGTAATCCTATTTAATTTATTTTATGCATTTACAAACATTATTTTAAGAAAAGTTTATCCATAAACTTTATTAGTCTATTAAAAGGGTCCAGTTACAGAAAATGTGCCAGTCAGCATTAAGAGAGTAATATCCCCAACTTGTACCAATGATATTATAGGTCTTATCTCAAAGATATCAGATATCAAATATGATTGTATTTAAAAAGTAGGACTGCAGATATTACTACAAGGTATCAGTTATTTTCAATGTTACATTACTAAAAAAGGTAGGAAGCTGAAAATATCCCATAATAAGTCTCTTCCTACTGTTTTAAGCTCTCTGATTCACTTGGTTTATTCTTCATAGCCTGTGTGTTTGTTCATAGACATTTGAAGCATCTGTTTCTCTGTATCACTAATGGCTTCTGTGAATAATCAGATACTCATTTTCCTGTATCATATTTGCTCAGGCATTCTCTAGTTAATGGGAAGAGCACTAGATTTGGAATCAAGAAAAAGGATTTTAAATCTCTGACACTGACTTTGCCCACCTGGATCAGTTTGGATGATTTTTTTTTCCCAATAGATTTGTGTACAGAATGGCAAGCTTTTGAATGGAGAATAGCACTGTTAGGTGAATTGAGAAATGGTTGAACAATCAGATACCAAAAAAAGATTAATGGATCACTGTCAATCTGTAGAGAAGTTGAAAAGATTATGCTTCAAGGGTCTGTCCTTGGCCTTATTATTACCTGGAAAGATTATGTAAACTGATGCATAGTGAAGTGAACAGAATCAGGAGAATATTGTAATAGCAAGAGCAATACTGTTTGATGAAGAATTGTGAATGACTTAGCTATTCTCAGTCACACAGTGATCCAAGACAATCCCAAAGGACTCATGATGAAGCATATTATCTGCCTCCAGAGAAAGAATTGATATTGATTGAATACAGATTAAAACATGCTATTTTTCATTTTCTGTCTTTCTTTCTGGTTTTTCTAGCGGTGCTCTTTTGGAAATCCCACGAACTAAGTAAATCCTTTAAACTCCTATTCTAAACAATATTTCTTCAACCATTCCACTTCCATTTCCTGACCCTGTCTGTTGTGGGGGTCCAGTTTAATGGGGAGAATCAAGGCTTTCTCACAGTCCCTGTGCATTCTTACCCAGGGTCCCCTCTGTCTTTGACTGAGTCAGTTAATCTCTTGGTTTCTTTTTTCTTGTCTGTAAAGTGGAGGTGATGGTTATCTGCCTCCGGGGGGTGTTGGAGGATTAATTAGCTAATGTTTATAAAGCATTTTGAAGATGATAAGTGCTAATTATTATTACACAGATATCTTGTCCTTTATTCTAAATTCCTAGCAACCTCGGCTGAAATGCTTTGATTAAAATAGAAATGATAACAGCTACCTCAGCAATGAAAGTGGAGATTGACCTTTCTTGCTTTGAAAGCTGCGCTTCTTCCATGCTGGTAATCACTCATTTGTTGCCCCTTTCACACCTCCACCTTCCCACAAACCCACTGCTGGAGCTGTAAAAGGTAAAGAAGAGGATATGGAAAGACATAAAGTTAAGTGATGCTAGAATACAGAGGATACTATGAAATGTAGTAGAACAGAAGACAAGATAATAATTATTGTCTCTAGTATTTTCCCTGATAACAATTTTATTTTATTATTTTCAATTAATGGCCATTTATTTTCTCTCCTTTCTCCACCACTGGAAAAACAAAAAACAAAATTCTTGTGATAGTTATGCCTAAGAAAGCAAAACAAATTCTCATATTGGATGTGTCTAAAAATGTATATCTCATTATGATCCATGAGTTTTTCATTTCTTTGTAAGGTAATGTTTCACCATTAGTTCTCTGGAATTTTGGTTGATTATTGCATTGATCAGAATTCTTTCAAAATTGTTTGGTTTTACAATGTGGCCATTGCATTAAGTGTTATGCTGGTTCTGTTCAGTTCACTCTGTATCAGTTCATACTTCCTCCTGCATGCAGTGTCCATGAGAGCCCTCTTCTTCATCCTTTTCTCTCTTGTACCTACATTCTCATCCTTGGCTGTCTCACCCACATGGTGGGTTCAATTATTAGCTTTTTGCAAGTAGCTTTTTTTCAAAGGTCTTTCCCCAGTCCTGACTTCTCACATTACTGTCTACTTAGTCCAGACTTTCACCTACATGAGCCCTTGTCCATCTCAAACACAAGAGAAGAATAAGAATGGCTCAATGAAAAGAGTGCTGGATTTATACTCAGAAAAACTGGGTTTGAATCCCAGCTCCATCATTTCCTCCATGTATGACCATGGAAGAGTTGTTTAATCTCTCTGGCCCTCAGTTTCCTCAGCTCCAAAAATGAGGAAGGTGAATTTAGATTATCTCTAAAATTCTTTCTAACTCTAAATCTATGATCCTATGTCCAAAACTTAACTCCTCATCTTTTCCTTCTTTCTGACCTATTTCTAAATCTAAAAATCACCACCATCCTCCAGGTGAAATCCCAGTGTTATTTATGGTCCTTCCCTATTTCTCCCCTACAATATCTAATCAGTTGCCAAACCCTATTGATTCTTCTTCAAGGATCTCTCTCCCATCTACCTCTTTCATTTTTACCTATTTCTACCTTCTGCTTCAGGCCCTCCTTATTTCTTTTTTTCCTCACTTTATAATATTTCATTTTTTCAATTACATGTAAAGATAGTTTTCAACATACACTTTTATAAAAGATTTTGAGTTCTAAATTTTTTCTCCCTCCCTTTCATCCCCCCCTCCCCAAGACAGCAAACCTACAAGATCAATCATTTTAATCTGATTTCCATATTAGTCACTGAAAAAAAAAATAGAACTAAAGGGGGGAAATCATGAGAAAAAAAACACACAACAAAAGTGAAAATATTATGTTTCAACCTGCATTCAGATTCCATTCTTTTTCTTCTGGGTGTGGATAGCATTTTCTATCATGAGTCTTAGAATTGTCTTCGATCTCTGTACTGTTGAGAAGAGCTAAGTGTATCATAATTGATCACACAATGTAGCTGTTACTGTGTACATTGTTTTCCTAGTTTTGCTCCCTTCACTCAGTGTCAGTTCATACACATCTTTCCAGGTTTTTCTGAAATCTGCTTATGCATTATTGTTTATAGCACAATAGTATTCCATTACATTCATATACCACAACTTGTTTAGCCATTCCCCAATTGATGGGCATCCACTAAATTTCCAATTCTTTGCTACCACAAAAAACCTACTATAATATTTTTCTATATATTCTCATTGTCTCATGTCATAGTTTCTTAATCAACCATCTTGACTACCATATCTCCCCTCTATAATCCATCCATGCCATTGCTAAAGCAATCTTTGTAATGCATGGGTCTGATTGCATCACTCCAAGATCAAAAACTTTCACCTAGGAAATAAAACATAAACTTATTAGTGTGGCATTCAAGGCCTACTTACTTACCTTTCCAGACATATATCATGTGACTTCCCTTTTCTACATCATATTTCTGCCAAATACATAAACTTATTAGTCTGGCATTCAAGGCCTACTCATCTACCTTTCCAGACAAATATCACATGACTTCCCTTATTCTACATCCTATTTGCTGCCAAATAGAATCACTTACTGTTTCTTAATCACATTCTGATCTCTCTTGGCTCCATTATGCATTCTGCCCCTCGTACTTGCAATGTTCTTTTATATATTTCTGATCTTTTGGTTCTGTGTAGATCAACCATAGGTGACATTTTTCTGACTCTAGATTCTAGGGACTAGGATTTAAATCCTACCTCTGACACTTAACTATGTGCCATATACAAGTTCCTTAATTTCCCTGGACCTTAGTTGCCTTATTTATAAAACAAAGAGAGTGAACTGGATGATATCTAAAATCCCTTCCAACTCTCAATGTATCAAACTATTATCTTTTTATAAAATATTATGAACTTAAGAAGCACCCACAAATATGAACATTTAATATACCAAAGAAAATTTGTATTGTATAAGCAACTAAACTTCTGCTGACATAATTTTATCTTAAATGTTTAAATTTCACTTAATAGTACCAAACTGCTCTGCTTGTCTATATCCCTGTCTCATTCCCCGATTCCCTTCTGTACATTTTAAGAACTGTTTGATTGATTCTCCTTTTTTTCCTTTCTTAAACTTTTGAATGATAGGCTATTAATATCGTTATCCACACACTTGACACTCTACACCAACTCCCCCCCCCAAAAAAACCCTTCCTTTAACTAATAAGTATAGTGTAGTAAAGCAAATTCATACCTTGTCTGAAAAATACAAGTCTCACTCTTTACCTCTTCAAAAAAACTAAACAATATATCAAGAAAATCTGACAATGTATACAGTGCTCTGCTATACTTTCTCCTCGGTATGGAACCCTGCATGAGTCAAATTCCTAAGAGTTAAAGTAAACCACTCAAATATTCTGCATCTTAATCAATACTTTTTGAATCAGTGTGAAAGAGAATTGGGCTGGGAAACAGGAAGCCTAAGATACCATCTTAACTCTGAAACCAACTGGTTGTATGGCATTGGGAAAGTCATTCACATATCTCATTGCTTAAAATAATAAAAAGATTGGTGTAGGCTTGTTCAAGCTCCCAAATTATGATGTGTTAAGTAACAAGCCTTCTAGGGTCACAAAACTAGTTAACTAGTTAAACCAGTCGATTTTTTCATAGCATATGGAAAGAAGAGATCCTTCATTGAGTCCCAGGTCCAATTTGGACCTCAAATAATAAAGCAGCATCAGTATTTATTATATACTTACTATGTGACAAGCACTGGGCTAAGCATTGGATGTATGTTATATTAGCAAGTGAGTTCCTTACAAATAAGTATTAATTCCTTTTTTTTTTCTTGTATTTGTATCAACACCTAGCAGGGTACCTTGCATATAGTAGGCACTTAATAAATGCTTGTTGATAAAGATTGGCTGCTTATACCAGTATGTCATTGTATGTTCTCAAAATGCTTACAATCTTCAGTTCCACAGAAACTCTAAGGTCTTTCCAACACACTGATTGCTTCTTCTATTTCTTTGTCCTGTTCCCTACGGTTTGGAAGAAACTGTTATGCTAATAATTATCAGTATAAAATGGGGTCTTATATATTCAGGTGAGGTTTTATATGCTGCAGGTCTTGTTTTCTGGATTTTTGCAAATTTGGGAAACTATTGTATCCCTTTTTAGAGTAATAAATTCTAGGTTATTTCTGCTTTTAACTTTCAAAAAATAATCACACAGTGACCAGTCTTTTTTTTTTTATTAAAGCTTTTTATTTGTATAACATATGTATGGGTAGTTACCCAACATTGATCTTTACAAAGCTTTCCATTACAAATTTTACCCCCAGTCCCCTCCCCTGCCCTAGATGGCAGGAAGTCCACTACATGCTAATAATGTTGAAATGCTTGAGAAGTTATGCAAGAAAAATCCTATCTACAAGAAAAAAAAAAGAATCAGAGAAAGGCAACACAATGCAAACAAATGTCAATAGAGATCATGAAAATGTTACGTTGTGGTCCATATTTCATTTCCCTCTCTCTGGGTGTATATGGTTTTCTTCAGTGAGCAATTGGAACTGGTTTGAGACAATTCTTTGTTGCAGAGAGCCATGTCCATCAGAATTGATCATCATGTAATACTGTTGTTGCTGTGTATGATGATCTCCTGGTTCTGCTCGTTTCACTCAGCATCAATTCATGCAAGTCTCTCCAGGCCTCTCTGAAATCGTCCTGCTGCACAGTGACCAGTCTTGTTAAAAATTCCATTATCATTTATTCCTTTTGCCCAAAAATTTACCCACCAATCAAGTCTTTTTTTTTCAGATCCTGATACCATCTTATTAAAGTGCTCTAAAAACCTTCTAATTATTTTCCCTACCTTCAGTCTCTTTCTTCCCCAATCTGTCCTCCATGTAGTTACCAAATCTTCTTAAGATACAGATCTGACCATGTCCATCCCCTTCTTGGAATCTCTTAGTGTCTTTCCTGTTGTCTGTCCTAAGAAATCCAAAGCACTTAGTCTTACATGTAAGTACCACTTCCCAGAATAGTTCCAACTTACCTTTAAGCATTATTTGTCTCATGTATTGAGAGCTATGGGGGCCTCAGTGTTTAACTAATTCAACCAATCCCATTTAATTAGTGAGCCAAGTCCAGACAGGCAATAAATCTATTTCTGGGGCCTACAGCTAGATAATAACCCTGAAAGATAGGCTGGCACCAGATTATGAAGATTTTTAAAAGATAAACAAAGGAGTTTGTATTATCCTAGAAGAAATAGGTGACCACTAGAGTTTTGTTGTTTTTTTTAAAGTCAAAGCAAAGTAAAATGCAGTTATCCAAAAGAATAGGTTTCCTTAAAAATTAATGAACTCTGTCACAAAGTATTTGAAGAAGAGCAATGAATTGTCACAGGTATCATTGAACACATTTTCTCCATTATGATTTAACTGCTTTCTCAGATGATTTTCAACTTGAAGATTGCATGATTCTATAAAATCTACTACTTAACAAGGAAATTCTTCTCAAGTATGTTTGAAATCCTTCCTTTTGCATTGCAAACCACCTTCAGTCCTTTCTTCTTAGTCCATTTCCATTGGTGATAGGAGAAAACTTGCCAGTCTTTGAGTTTAAATATGCCTTTTGGATACATATTCCCTACCTGTTTTATTGATTGGGTAGCAAGCCTTTCCAGGAAAGCCAGGTGGAAATAAATTATTACCTTCTCTTGAGAACATGTATCAGAATAATTTCTGGATTAACTGTTCTTTGCAGTGTTACTTCTTTCTCATTTTTTTCTTTTTTCATTAAAGTAGAGGCATGAGTAATTGTTGAAAAATGTCCTGTTCAAGAAGCATCTAGTGACAGGAAGCTGGAATTGAGATGGAAGTCACATCTGTTTTGTTCATCACATTTTATTAAAACAGAGATAACACATCTCCATGACGGCTGCATTAAAACTGAGATATCTTAGGTGTCAAGAAACAGGGGCTTTGAAATAGATGTTGTCACCAGAACGACAGTGCAGCACTTGCTCCTGAAGAATATTACTTTTGAATAAGTTGCTATTTGAATCCAGAGTGCTACAAGGTGTTGTTTCAAATTTTCCTACCTGATGATATTTTTCTCCTTGGATATTCAAACATCATTGTGATAACAGGACCTTTCTTCCTTTATTTATGTAACATTAAGGTGGCAGCTTGAACACAGAAATATTATTGAAGTAAAAGATTCACTCAATGAAGTCAGTTTCTCCACATTGAATGGTGTTGTGGCCTGAGACTGACTCAGGTCAGTCCCCTGCTCATTTGGATCCAAAATTGGAACAAAATGAGATAGTCATTCAACAGTTAATAAAAAGTGATTTATGGGGCAGCTAGGTAGTACAGTGGATAGAACACCAGCCCTGAAATCAAGAGGACCCTAGTTCAAATCTGGTCTCAGACACTTAACACTTCCTAGCTGTGTGACCCTGGGCAAGTCACTTAACCCCAACTACCTCAAAAAAAAAAGTGATTTACTTAGCAATTCCAGGGGAAAGATGGTCCATAAGGATATCCATCAAGGATTCACACATTGATTCAGCTGAGCACAGCTCTTCTGTTTCAGAGTTGTCCAGTCTGCCAGTCAATTATCAAGGAGATTGTGGTGCCTGATAGCCTTTTGTATCTGGGTAATCAAGAAGTGATGCCAGTGGACTAAACCTTTAGTCACCTGGACCAATTAAATTTTGAGGATGGTTTCAAAAATTCTTAGGAAAAACAAATAGCCCAATCCACATGGTAGAGGATTCCTGTTGATATTCCTCCTACTACATATAGGTTGCTGAAGTGTTGCAGGGACCTGAAAATTTTGCATACTGGCACATTTTGAAGTCTGTGCAATGGAAAGAAAAATGAACAGGAAGGGACCTTAGAAGTCATTGAGTACATCATTTTATCAGTGATGCAACAGAGGCACAGAAAGACTAAATGACTTGCCTAGGATCAGAAACTAGTGTCTGAGGCAGAATTTGAATTTAGATCTTCCTGACTTCATTTCAAATTAATGTTCCATCTACTGCATCACCTAGTCCTTTTTTTTCATTTCACTGTTATAATTTCCCAGTTTATGCTTCAGTTAGTAAAAAAAAAAATAAGACTATTTTTAAGATGGTGCTTTATGTTTAGAATCAACTTCTTTCCACTTCTGCCTCTTAGTATTCCTAGGTTCCTACAAAGCATTATTAAAGTTCTGCTTCCTTCGTGAGGTTATTCCTGATTCCCTATTTACTAATTATCTCTTTTTCTTTAAATTACTTTTTATCTCTTTTCATTTATTCATCTGTGGTTTTTTTGTATGCCCTCAGTAGACAGTAAGCTCCTCGTGGTCAGAGATTGTTTTGTATTTCCCTCTAGTGCCTTACATAGCATCTACTATATTTAGAGGGAAATGAAAGGAAGGGGAGGGGAAAGAGGAGAAAAGAAAAGGAGAGGAGGGAAGGAACAGGAAAGGAGGAAAAAGAAATAGAGGGAAGGAATAAGCATTTATTTAGCCCCTACTATATGCTAGACACTGTGCTTAGAACTCTGAAAATATTGTCTCATTTTATTCCCATAACAACCTTAGGAGGTAGGTACAATTATTATCCCCATTTTACAGTTGAGGAAATTGAGGCAAATAGAGGTTAAATGCTATTGTGATGATACTTGGAGGTCAAAATTTATAGGTCATGTCTAGAAAGGTTTATGGATTGATCTCTTTGGAAAAACTTGTGCTTTGTCTTCATATACTTTTTGACTGAATAAGCAATTGATTAAGTTTACTACAGAGATTGAAAGACAATCCTATACCCTCCAAAGCACTTTATACTTATATATAAACTCTATATCTCTAAAAACTCTGTGTAGTCTGAATTTCTCTAAAAGTGAATCTAGCCTTCTTCCTGCTTTTCTTATTGAGTATATGTGTTATGATGGAAGATTAAACAGTTGTTTTCAATAATGTCTGACTCTTTGTAACCTAATTTGGAGTTTTCTTGGTAAAGATGTTTGCCATTTCCTTCTCTAGCTCATTTTATAGATGAGGAAACTGAAACAAACAGGATTAAATAACTTGCCCAGAGTCCTATAGAGGCCAGATTTAAACTCAGGAAAAGGAGTCCTGATTCCAAACTCAATGCTCTATCCCCTGTGCTACATAGCTATCTTTACATTCTTGTACCACCACCTATTTAACCATTCTAAGACCACTTTAAATATATACATATGTATTTGTGTGTATATTTATGTACATATATATACATATACATGCATACACATGCACATATCTGAAACAGTTGTTTTTATCAAAGTAACAGAATTAATTGGGGGTAACTTTCCAGAAGTAGAATATGAAATTGCTGACCTTCCTTCTTGGAGTGTTAATTCAAAAGATCTCATTTCATAGGTGGGAAAGTTTCTTAAGGAAGTTAGGGAAAAGATGAAAAGGTCTTATCAAGAAAGGTCTCAAAATCTGAAAAAATACTCATCAAACTTTTATCAAGTTCTTATTATATGTGAGGCATTGTGCTAGGTGTTAGAAATACAAAGACAAAAGTGAAATAAATAATTAACTTGTGGTACAGTGGATAGAGTGCCAGTCTTAGAATTAAAATAATGAGTTCATTTCCAACCTCAGTCACCTACTAGTTGTGTGATCCTGACATTCATTTAACCCTCTTTGCCTCAGTTTCCTTATCTGTAAAAATGAGCCAGAGTAGGAAAGAGCAAACCAGTCCTGTGTCTTTTGTCAAGAAAACTCCAAAGGGGATCATGAAGAGTCAGACATGATTGAGAAACAGCTGAACAGAAACCATGACTACCATATTGATGTTTCTGAATTGTCAACAAGACCATCCAGATAGACTGAGAATAATTACCCAAATCCCAGAGATGAGCTGCTAACCGATAACAACAATAGTAATAAGCATCAGAGTGACGTTGTTGGGAAGCTGACTGCAGAATGTAACAACTACCCAGCAAGGTTTCCTTCTCCTTTATTTCTCAAGGCTGGGACTTGTTCTTTCCAAAGCTTTCAACCCTTACTGTTTTGTAAAGCACAAATGCAGTATAATAGAGAACCAGCTGTGAATGTTTTTTTTTTTTTCCCTCTCCACACTTTTAACTGTGGAATAAAGGCCTCAGAAATGAGTGGCAGGCAAGAAACTCAGGAAGGCAACAAATGTTTGTTTGGCATGGGAATCTGACTTCTGTACCACTTAGCAGACATACCAGGTGTTTTTCAAGAGGGCGTATTTTTTTTTTCTCCCAAAGATCAAGGACTAGAAGATTGTTGTCTGTTTCTTACCATTTTGTTTTTTCAACCTGAATAATAGGCCCTCCTGTTATCAGGGCCTGTGTTTGTAGGGTTGCCAACTCCTCCCTCCCAAGCATCCCCTTTGTTTGACAGAATCTCTCTCTGTTCTATTTCAGGTGCCAGGAGAAAATGAGAAGAACTGGAAGCCAGCCTTGGTTATGCTGACTGAGAAGGACCTCTTAATCTATGACAGCATGCCACGGATAAAGGAAGCCTGGTTCAGCCCTATTCATACGTACCCTCTGCTAGCTACCAGGTATTTATAAGCTTGTACTCGGATAAAATTCATCTGGAGTCTGATGCAATTTAGAGTTTCCCACTGACAGAACTATTAATCTGCCTCTTGGCAATCTCTTTTGGACCAAGACCTGCATTCCATGCCTACCTCTCATTCAGGGTCTGTATGTTCTTTAATCTAACCATTTGTCAGGTTTCTTTATCCAGAAAATGCAAAAAAAAAAAAAGAAAGAAAGAAAGAAAAGAAAAGTTCCCCTTTGTAGATCATGGGGATATTATGAAATTGAATTAAATACATGTTCAATTGGTTTGGAAGTTACTTGCCCAGAGTCACACAGGGAGTAAGGAGCAGAGCCAAGATACAATTCTAAGTCCTTTAAGGTAAAATGGAATGAAGCCTAGATTGGGTTTGAATCTGAGTCCTGCTATTTACTATGGGACCCTGGGCAGATCATCCCCCTTTCTTTGCTCCACAGAGTCCCATCTTTAAAATAAGAATGTTTGACTGTGTCCCTTCTGGCCCTAAATCTATGATTGTATGATACAATAGAAAGAACACTGGATTTTGAATGCAAGGACCTGTGTTTGAATGTCACTGTTCCTATTTTAAACTTATATATTCTTGGGTGGGTCATTTCATCAATCAATACCTCCATGTTTTGTTTTTTTTTTTAATCAAATGAGTTAGACTTGAAAGATTTTTTATCTCTAATTCTATAATGCTATGATTCTGATGTATCTTAGTTAATTTAGAAAAGGCCAGAGAATGTCCAGAAGAGGTGGGAAAATTCAAGACTATATCACATGAGGATCAGGGGAGAAACTGGGGGTGTTTATCTTGGACAAGAGAAGACTTGGATAGCAAAGAAGGATATAATGATTACATTCAATTAAATAAAGAGCTAGAACATGAAAGACTGTTTAGCCTTGTGCTGTGGGGTTCTCAAGAACAGAACTTGAGGCAGCTACGTGGTAGAGCAAATAGAGCTGTGTGACCCTGGGGAAGTTACCTAATTTTGATTGCCTTGCCATCTCTCCCCCCTCCCAATTTTTTTTAATCAAGAACAGAAGTAGAAGCAAAGGGACAGATTTCAACTTGATGTCAAGAAGAATCATCTCCTACATTTTTCCCTCTTGTCTTTATGCTCTTTATTCACATAGTGACCTGGATTATTACAAAAGGTCTCCTTGCCTCAATCCTCATTCTCTCCAGTCCATCCTATGCCAAATTACCAAAGTGATATTACTGAAATGCAGTTCTATGTCATTCCTCTGATCAATAAATTTCTATGACGCTCCATTACATTTAGAATAAAAACCAAGCCTTTTTAGACATTGATCTCATCCAGCATTCTTTAGTCCAACTACACTACCCTTCTAGCTCCTATGACTTCCTAATTCCCATCTTTGGGACTTGTCTTGAAATTCTCTCCTCCTTACTCTTCACCTTTTAGAATTCCTACTTTCTTTCAAAGTTCAACTTAAGTACCATTATCTACATGAAGCTTTTCCTGATCCTCTCCTCACCCTTCTCTGCTAATGCCTTTCCATTCAAAAAATTATCTCATATCTGTATCACATTTATTTCATATATTAGAGGTCTGCAAATTATTGCCTGAGGGTTAAATACAATAAAATAACAATTAAATACAGCAAAACTATGTAATATTGCAAAAAAACCATTCTTAGCTCATAGACTAGATTTGACCCATGAGCCTAATTTGCTGACTTCTCATATGTTCTTAAACTTGTACATTTCTCTTTCAATAGAATGTAAGCTCAGTGAAGAAAGCAACTATTTCTGTTTTGTTTTTGTAAACTAGAAGTATGCAGCTAATTGATTAATTACTTTTAGACTCGATATCTGTGGAATGAATAAAAGACCAAAGTCAAAATTTGGAGAACTTATTAGGGCTCACAAGAAGCCATATTGTATTTTGTGATACAATAAGAGAAGCCAAAAACTCAGTACCTTGATCTGATGCCCAAATGGAAAATGTGAAGCTCTCCAGTGCATGTCTATTATAGAATAATATAGTAAAGATGATGAAACATAAAAAGATTCAGTATCTAATATATAAACATGAAGGAATCACCCCAGCAAAACATTCTATTGCTCTGGACATAATCACCTAGCCCAGCCACTTAAGTGTGAAATTACTGCTTGTTATCATACATCTATATTAGCCATATGAAGGACAATCAAATGAGCCCCAGAATTACTATCCTGCTATTTGCTTGGCAGAATACAAGACTAGAACATTTCCAATATTCTTTATTGTCGCCAGCTACTTAGTCCTACGTCATTCCCCTGAGGGTGCAGGTTGGCAATGATTGTCAGACTAGAAACTTAGGGGATTGTGAACACCAATCCAGCCTGCTGCTTGAATGTTGGGTAGCCACAGGCAGATTGCTTAATGTCCCTGTGCTTCTCTGTCCCCATCTATAAAAATGACAATGATGGAATGATGAAGTTGCCAGAGGCCCTACGGATGGGGGAGAGAGAAATGCACATCTTAACTGATCTCTTGTGTTATATGTTGGTCATGGAGTAAAATGAGGACCCAGTCTCCCTTATATTACCTCTTGTCAAATTTCTGCTGTGATTTTGGAAACCCTCCTAGAGAAGGCATGGGTGCACAGACAGCTTTCTTTGCTGGCTAATGATTGTGGCAAGATCTCTGGTTAAAACTCTCTGGACCTTTTGTAACTCAAGGTTTGGTTCCAAAAAGAGTCATTGTGAGAAGCAAGGATTGCATTAACTGGATACTCAGGCTTTTTAACTGCTGAAGATCTTAAAAAGTCATTCTGTGCTATGGCCACTGGATTTTTGTAGCTTGTGACTGCTTTGTGGATTTATTTTTAAATTCTTTTCTTCCATCAGAAGTTATCAACAAGTTTTTCTTAAACACCTATCATGTGTTGGGCATTGTGTTAAGTTCTGGGGATGTAGATTCAGGCAAAAATTTTTTTTAAAATTAAAAATAGGGGGCAGCTAGGTGGTGCAGTGGAGAGAGCACCAGCCCTGAAGTCAGGAGGACCTGAGTTCAAATCTGGTCTCAGACACATAACAGCTGTGTGACCCTGGGCAAGTCACTTAACCCCAATTGCCTCAGCCAAAAAAAAAATTAAAAATAGTCCCTCTCCTCCCTCATAATTAAAGGGTCGGGTGGGGGCAATGTACAAATGGCTATGTCCAAACAAGATATATGCAAGAAAAATTAGAGGTAATCTCAGAAGAAAGAAAGCAGAATTATAGAGGACTCTTAAAAGATGAGATTTTTTGTGTAAGACTTGAAGAAAGCCAAAGAAGCCAGAATGGAAAAATGAAGAGGCAAAGAGCTCCAGGTATGAGAATCAGCCAGTGTAAATGCTTGGAGTAGGGAAATGAGGTATCTGTGGGGAACAGCAAGATGGCCAGTGTCACTAGATCTTAGGAAATTGAGCTAGGTTATGAAGGGCTTTAAAAATCCAGACAAAAGATTTTATATTGGATTCTCAAGGCAAAAAAGAGGCACTGGAGTTAATTCCTTAGAGGAAAAATAGCAACAATCAAAGGAAAATTGAGAAGTCTTCAGTTATCTAGGTGAACATTAACATAGAGGATTAACATGGAAATATTGGAAGAGTAATGAATGGAAAGACTTTAAATCAGGACCCATGTCTGAATCTTGTCTCACATGCTTATTTTGTATGACTCTGGGCAAGTCACTTAATCATTACTATACAAGGTATATTAGGTAGTGTATGCATGGTGATTTGCAAACTTTAAAGCACTATGTTTTTTTTGATAGGCATGCTATTGTGGATAAACAGCTAAATTTGAAGTAAGAAAAATATGGATTCAAATCCTGCTTCTGAGCCCTACTAGCTTTGTCACTTAGGCCAAGTCACAATATCTCTGTGCTTCAGTTTCTTCATCTCTAAAGTGGGGATAATAACTATAGCATGGTTGTGAGAATTAAATTAGATAATGTATGTAAAATATTATTGTCTATGATGATAATGATGCTAGTTGCTCTTTATCTGTATCTATATATTTATATCTATATTACTATATATACTATATATATGTATCTATATATATATATATACTATATATAAAATCATTTGATTTTGGAAGGAGTCAAGAGACCTTTTTTTAACAATTATGTGATATTGGGTAAGTCACTTACCTTCTTAATAAGTCATTTCATTCATCTTTAAGATGAAAAGAATTAGATTGTAAAGAAAAAAACAACTTTGAAATATCAGTGTAATGACCAGTCACAATCCCAACAGACCAACAAGGGTAGTATTCTATTCAATTTCTGCCAAAGAGATGATGCACTAAAGATGCAGAATAAAATATACATTTCCCATCATGGTCAGTGAAGGCATTATTCTTTCATATGTTTCTATACTTTTGTTTTGTTTTTTTTTTGTTATTGTTTTTTGGGAGGCAGGGGAAGGGATGCAGTGAACAGGAAGAGAGAAATAAGGTTGCCATAAGAAAAGAGAGAAAGAGTAAAGGATCATTGAAGCATTTTTTATAAATACACAGAAGAGAATAGAAGACAAAAGGAGTCAAAATACATGTTGAATGTATTGTATATTTAAAAAGAAGAGCAATCCCTGTGAATCTCTGTTATATACAGCTTGCTTTTTTTTAAATAATAAAACAACCTTTGTCATCCTTGGCAAGATCTCTAACCTCTGTCTGCCTTGATTTCTTTATCTGTGAGATGGGGATAATAATTGTACATACCTCTCAGGGCTATTGTGAGGAATAAGTAAGATATCTGTAAAGTGCTTTTCAAACCTTAAAGTGCTATGTAAATTCTGGTTATTATTTTTATTATTATTACAACACAGAAAAGAGATTTAAAGTTTCATAGGCAATATTCTTTTTCTATCCTATAGTGTATATGGAAATGCCCATTTTATTTGTTATTTGTGGAGCTCAGAATAAAGGTCATAAGCCAAAATTTTAAACGAAGAGTTATACTTCATGGATAAGCAAATGAAAGTCCACTACTAAATTCTCTGGTCTCAAAATCCCACAAAAGCATAAATGAAGGATACACTTATCCATGATTCTGTTAATCAGCAAGAATTAATTATTTTCTACAAAAGGACATGGAAAAGTGTCATACAGAATGTGATCCTTTGGGTGGATTGCAATTTGCATTGTTGGAGGAAAAGGTAGGTTTGATGAGATCATTGGTCTACTGAAATATAAAAATGCTCTTAACATTGGTGGTGGTGCTTTATTATTTCTATAATGCTTTTAAATACATTTTCTCATTTGATATTATAACAACCCTGTAAGATACATAATGCAAGTATTTAAATCTGATCTGGGATTTTGTTGGCATTGGGAACTCCCACTGAGAAAATCCCACTATCTAAGCATATCAAAATCTATTTAAAAGTGAAGAATCTGAAGAGAGTTGGATGGGGGTACTGAAGAAGGATAAGTGATTTTCCTAAGATCACAGAGTAGTCTTCCTGATTCTGAAGCCAGTTTTCTATCTGTGATGTCATGTTGACTTCACACACATACACACATATTCACATACTTCAAATGAGGTTTAAAGAGACTAAGTAATAAGAGCTAGCTCTTATATAGCACTTTAAAATTTGCAAAACAATTTATATATGTTACCTTATTGGAGTCTTACCACATCTATCCTCATTTTACGGATAGAGAAACTGAGGCAGACTGAGGTTAAGGGTCACACAGCTAGCAAGTATCAGTTCTTTCTGACTCCCCAATCCAATACACCATCCATTGTAAACCCAGCCACTTCCAAAAAAAGAAAAGGAACATTTCAGAAACCAAGATTTTGACCTAGTTCTTTTGTCTCCAAGACTGTTTGGCATATTACTTCCTTTATGCAAATTACTTGTATGAATTAATATATTTATCGTTACACCATAGATTCCTCAGGGTCAGAAGCCATGTCTATCTAATTTACTTTATTACATCATGTCACTTGTAGGTGGGCCTTCCATAAATCCTCTGTGATGATGATGATAATGACATTATTAAGGGGGCAACTGACCTCTGCCAAGTTTACAATTGAGCAAAATCACATTCTCGTTAGCATTTCAATAGTACTTATTTTTGTAAGTGCATGATAATCATTTCTCTCTAGTTGTCCTTACAACATTTCTGAAAGGGCAGAGCAGCTCATCACCATAAGGTTGGTCAACGGATAATGAAGTTTTTTGGCCATGGCAACAAGAATTGTAATCTGTATCCATAGAGGAAGTGCCCTGGAAATAACAGATGCATGAAGTATTGAATTAAATATCCTTACAACAGCCTCATAAGATAGTTTTGCATTGCTAACCCGTAGATGAAGGAACACATTAAACAAATTGTTTCAATTTGCTTGACAAGGTAGAGGGTTATAACTAATATTCATAATTCTATGCTTTCCAATCTGTTACTTAGACTCAGGTAGTTTGCTTTCTTTCTTATCCTACCAGGACCTTTAGTAGAGTAATTGAAATATTAGGAATAAATGTGTGAATGAATTTTTAAAAAAACATTTATCAAGTAATATTATGTGCCAATTGCTGAGCTAAATACTAGAGATACAATCATAAAGTTGTATAATAAATGTTAGTATAAATAAATAAATGTTAGTCCCTATCCTCATGGAGCTTATAATTTTAATAGGGAGAGACTACACATATCAGGGAGCAGTGAAGGTAAGGGAGTTTTGGTTTGAAGATTCACAAGGATGGTGAGTTGGTTGATTTATAGGGCAATCGTGTTTTCCATGTGCAATGGTAATTATACTTACTTTTGGTAACTTAGTACTTGTAAATGGTTTCTATACCCAAAATGTGGAGGGTATGGAGTATCTATGTGAGCAGGAGAGACAGCAGATAACAAGATGTCCTAGACAGGTGATTTAGACAGTATACAAAGCTAGGTAAGTTTGCATTCACCAAACTCACTCACTGATCAATATGGCTTGTCCCATGTGAAGCTATCCCTGGAGATCTTATGTGGAATAAAGTTCCAGATGAGGGAAAAACAGGGCAGGATGCAAATGACTTGGGCAGGCTCAATAGGCAAAGAGAGAGAATTATCATAGGTTCATACATCTAAAGCTGGAAAGGGCTTTGTTGCCATATTGTCCCAATCTTTCATTTTTACAGAGAAGGAAAGATTCCAAGATTTTAATGGCAATCAAAGACACAAAATAGCAAAGGACAGATCTAGGATTTAAGCCAGGTCTGTGATATGAACCAAGCCCTTATAGCTCCAAATCCAGCATCCTTTCCAATGTACCCCACTACCTCCAAACACAAGTTAGAAAAGACACAAAAGCAGGAAACAGCAACCAAAAGTATGTTAGAATGGAGCCTTCTTAACATTAGTTTAGATAGTCAGAATTATGAAGACATTTGGATACAGTCATGCTCTCACTTGAAAAAAAAGCCAGTGCAGGTCATGCAAAAGCCAAATTTATATAAACATTATTATAGACAAATAATTCAAGACAATCACAGAATCTCAGAATTGGAATGGACTTTAGGTACCACCAGTTCAATCCATTTCAGAGCAAAAATATTCTCAACAAGATCTCTGAAAATCGTGACTAAAACTTGATTGAAATAATTTTAGGTTAATTTTAATTTATGTTAATTTGATTTTACTTCTTCAAGTAGCCTATTCTACTTTAGAGCAAGTAAAATTATTAGATAAGTTCTTCCTCATGTTAAACTGAAATCTGCCTTCCTCAGTTTCCCTTATATTGTGCTAATGAAGTTGATTTTTTGATTCTTTTAAAGATTTTATAAGTTCCTCTATTGAATTTCATCTTAGATTCAGCTCAGTTTTATATACTCTATCAACTTTTTTATAGTGATTCTATTATCAAATTTGTCACCTATCCTTCCCGTCTTTATATAATCTTCAAGTTTGCTGAGCATGCCATCCATGCCTTTAATCTAAATCCTGAATAAAAAAATCCAGGGCCATGTACAATAGATATCCTTTGGTTACTTCCCTTGAAAACTCCAGCATCAAGTTGACATTAAATAAATTTTAAGTATTTTTTTTTTACCTTCAAGTTCCAGATTCTATACTTCCTTCCTTTCCTTCTTCCCTGAGATGGTAAGCAATCAGACATAAGTTACACATGTGCAGTTATGTAAAATATTTCCATATTAATCATTTTGTGCTAGAAAAGTCACACAAAAAATGAAAAAAAAGTAAAACATAACATGGTTCTGTCTGGATTTCATTGATATCAGTACTATGTCTGGAGGTGGATAGTATGCTTCATCATGAGTCCTTTGGGATTGTTTTAAGATTATTGCATTGTTTGAAAATAGGTAAGTCAAGAAGTCAAGAAGAACTCAAATTCTTCATCAAACAATATTGCTCTTACTTTGTACCATGTTCTCCCGATTCTGTTCACTTCCATGCATCAATTCAGGTAAATCCAGGTTTTTCTGAAATCATCCTGCTTGTCATTTCTTATAGCACAATAATATTCCATTATAATCATGTACCATAGCTTGTTTACCTTTTCCCCAATTGATGAGCATCCCTTTGATTTTTACATCTTAGTCAAAAAGAGCTACTCCAAATATTTTTGTACAAATAGGTCCTTTTCTCCTTTTTTGTATGTGTTTGTGATATAGCCTTTGTAGTGGTATTGGTGGATCAAAGGATATGCACAGTTTTAAAGCCCTTGGGACAGAATTCCAAATTGCTCTCCAAAATATCTGGATCAGTTCACAATTCCAGCAACAATGCATTATTGTCCCAGTTTCCCCATATCCCCTCTAATATCCAATATTTTCATTTTTGTCATATTAATCACTCTGATAGGTATGAGGTGGGACCTCTGAGTTAGTTTATTTTTCATTTATTTGAGAAAAATGATTTAGGGCATTTTTCCATGTAACTATAGAAAACTTTGATATCTGTCTAAAAACTACCTGTTTGTATCCTTTGACCATTTATCAATTGGAGGATAACTTAGATTTTTATAAATTTGATTCAGTTCTCTATATCTTTAAGTAATGAGGCCTTTCTCATTTCTAAAATATATAGAGAATTGACTCAGATTTATAAGAATTCCAGCCATTTCTCCATTTCAGCTGAAGAAATTGAGTCATATGAAAAGTGCTCTAAATCATTATTGATCAGAAAAATGCAAATTAAGACAACTTTGAGGTACCACTACACACCTCTCAGATTGGCTAAGATGACAGGAAAAGATAATGATGAATGTTGGAGGGAAAACTGGGACACTAATACGTCATTGGTGGAATTGTGAATGGATCCAACCATTCTGAAGAACAATTTGGAACTATGCCCAAAGAGTTATCGAACTTTGATCCATCCCTGTGATTCAGTAGTGTTTCTACTGGGCTTATATCCCAAAGAGATCTTAAAGCAAAAAAAGGAACCCATATGTGCAAAAATGTTTGCAGCAGCTATTTTTGTAGTGGCAAGAAACTGGAAACTGAGTGAATGTCCATCAGTTGGAGAATGGCTGAATAAGTTATGGTATATGAATGTTATGGAATATTTTATTGTTCTGTGAGAAACAAGCAACAACTTACATGAACTGATGCTAATTGAAATGAGCAGAATCAGGAGATCATTTTACATGGTAACAAGATTATATGATGATCAATTCTGATGGATTCTCTTCAACATTGAGATGATTTCAATGGTCTTGTGATGAAGAGAGCCATCTACACCCAGAGAGAGGACTGTGGAAACTAAGTGTGGTTCACAACATAGCATTTTCACTCTTTTTGTTGTTGTTTGCTTGCATATAAATTTCTTTCTCATTTTTTCCTGATTTGATTCGATTTTTCTTGTGCAGCAAAATAATTGTACAAATATACATGCATAAATTGGATTTAACATATTTCTAACATGTTTAACATATTTTGGACTACTTGACACCTAGGGAGGGGGATGGGGAAAGACAGGGAGAAATTGGAACACAAGGTTTTGCAAGGGTTAATGTTGAAGAATTATCCATGCATGTGTTTTGAAAAATAAAAAGTTTTAATAAAAAAAATTTATCTAAACCCCAGGTCTCTATCACTAAGGTCTGGCCCTTCAACCAAAAAAAAAACAAAGAAAGAAAAAAGAAGAAAAAGAAAGAAATGAGGCCTTTAAGATACTTGTTGCAAAAAAAAAAAAATTCCCCAGTTTTCTGCTTTTCTTATAGTCTTGTTTTTATTGGCTTTGTACAAAATCTTTTTAATTTTGTGTAATCAAAATTACTTACTTTATATTTTGTGATGTTTTCTTTCTTCTTTGGTCCTAAACTCATCTTTTATCCATAAATCTGACAGATGAACTATTTCATGGTTTAATTTATTAATAGTATCATCCTTTATGTGTAAATCATGAATCTGTTTTTATCTTGGTAAATGGTGTGAGATGTTGGTCTTTACCTAATTTCTACTATACTGTTTTCCAGTTTTCCTAGCAGTTTTTGTTAAATAATGAGTTTTTGTTCCAAAAACTTGGATCTTTGAATTTATATATTTATAAATTTATTTATAAATTATAAATTATGTATATATAAATTACAAATATATAAAATTATATTTATCATATAATCCATATTTATAAAATTATTTATAAATTACATATTATATATATATATATAAATTATATAGTTTCATAAATTATATTTACCATATAATCCATTACTATGGTTATTTACTATAATGCAATTTTAACCTAATCTATTTCTCTGATCTGCCACTTTATTTCTTAGCCAGCACCAGATAATTATTGCTTTATAATATAGTTTGAGATCTTCTTTCACATTTTTCCATTGATTCCCTTGCTATTCTTGAGCTTTTGTTTTTCCAGATGAATTTTATTAGCATTATTTCTAGCTATATAAAATGATATTTTGATAGTTTGATTTGACTGAATAAGTAGATTAATTTAGGTATAATTTTCATTTTTATTATATTGGCTCAACCTACCCATGAGCAACTAATATTTTTCCAATTCTTTAGATCTGAGTTTTTTGTGTATGCAGTGTTTTATAATTGTGTTTATATGTTTCCTGGGTTTCTCTTGGCACATAAACTCCCAAGTACTTTACATTGTCTACAGGGTTTTTAAGTGGGATTTTTCTTTTTATCTGTTGCTGCTGGGTTTTGTTAGTAATATATAGAAATGCTGATGATTTTTGTAAGTTTATGTTGCAGCATATAATTTCAACTAGTTTTTTAGTTGTTTCTCTAAGATTTTCTAGGTATAAATCATATCTTTTGTGAAATAGTGATAGTTTTGTTTCCTCATTGCCTGTTGTAATTCTTTTCTTTTTCTTTTCTTATTGCTATTGCTAGAATTTCTAGTACAATATTAAATAATTGAGGTGATAATGAGTATCCTTGTTTCATCCCTGATTGTACTGGGAAGGCTTCTAGCTTATTTCCATTATAGATAATACTTATTAATAGTTATAGATAAATCTTACTTATCATTTTAAAGTAAGCTCCATTTATTTGTTTGTTTAGGAATGAGCAGCCAACAGCTACTCTTAATTAGTTCTGAATTCATCTATGTTATACTGGGGCATTGCTAATCATCTTGACTCTTATCTTGTTACTGGATTACAGTAACTCTGGAAGAGAGGGTAAAGCTGATGAAGCTCTGCCCCACTTAAATCCAATTAACTCACAAATCAAGACATCAACCTCATAATGTCATAGGTCCTCTTGGAGAATGAAGGATGAAGGATGAGCAATAAAAACAAATAACCAACTTCCTTAATTAATTATATCATAGAATTAGAACTAGAAGAGGGCAAGAGGTCTCCATCCATTGTTCTTAATTCTGATCTTGGGAATTATACAAAAGAAATCTAATCTCTTTACAAAAATAACAAATAACAGTTCACATGTGTGATGTGCTTTAAAGTTTTTCTTAGTATAATCATAAGAAGTATATCTTAGAATTCATAATCTGAATAAGTGTAACATTGAACTTAACCAGTCACATTTTTAAGCTTTAAGCTTTAAGAAAATAGTTATCAAAAAAATTCAGAGAAAACATAGGTAAAATTCTATTTATAGAGATTTTAAAAGGAAAGATGGTTCGAGAGTTAGCAAGCTATCCTGTTTTAATGATGTAACAGAAAATTACCTTGATGGGAAAGAAAAAAGATGAAAAATCTAAAGAGTTTAATGTTGCTTCATAAGGAACTTTCTAAGGAGTTCTCATTTTTAAAAAGGATATATACAAAATGTGAAGCCAGAAGTAATGTAACCAAGACTGAATTAAAAAAAATGATCATCACCGATTTATAAATACTAGCAGAAAGGTCGTCAGCCTATAAGATGTAATATTAAAGACATCCAAAAAAAGAGGTTGTTTAGGGATTTTTTTTTGAAGCAACCAAAAGAACAGGAATATTAGACCCCGAGCTAAAAGCAGAAGGTATAACACTAGTGATAGAAAGAATAATAATAGATGCTATATGTATAGTCTTTTATCTGACACTCTTAGTTTGCAAAGATTTTTCCCTATATTTTCTTATTTGAGCCCACCAACAACAATGAGGTTACCACTCTAGTATGATTGTCTACATTTTACAGATGAGGATATAGTCTAAATGGTTAAAGAATTTATCAGAATCATTAGTCGTATGTAGGTCCTCCTGACTTCTTACTTCAGTGTTCATTTTGCTTCTGTCTTCTCTATCAAGGAAAACAAGAATCTTAAAAGGGAAGGGTAGAATACATATCCTTGAGGGAATCAGAGTCAAACATAGCTAAGAGAAAGTGTTTGTATCTAATCATTTAGATAGTGTTTGAGTGAAGTTCAAGTCATGGGGTTCATGGATGTGATGACTAACATGTTTCAATTCAGTATTAAGAACAGTGACAATAACTAGAATTGTGACAAAATTGTGAGGTAAATTGGTCAATCAATAGGCATGTATTAAGCATACACTATATGTGCCAGGCATTGTGCTAGGTGCTGGGGATACAAGTACAAACAATTCCTATTCCCAAAGAGCTTACACTTTCATGGGATTCATGGGAGTCAGTTTACCATTTATTAAAACTAAGCATGTGAAAGTTCTGGGATAGCCCTGGCGAAAAAGTACAGACATAATCAACAAATATACCTCCTCTCTGGTACAAAATTGGTCATTACAATTCTCAGAGTTTACCTTCCATTTAAGTATTCTTTTCATTTATATTACTTTGCTATATATATTGTTCTTCTGCTTCTATTTATCTCACTCTGCCTCAGTTCTGAATTACTTACTTTTATCATTTCTTTCTTGTTGTTCAGTCATTTTCAGTTGTTTTCAACATTTTTTTGTTGTTATTCAATTGATTTTAGTTACGTCTGACTATTTGGGATTCCTCTTGGAATTTTTCTTGTCAGAGATACTGGAATTGTCTTTCCTTCTCCAGCTCATTTTATAGAAAAGGAAACTGAGGCAAACAGAGTTAAGTGATTTTCCCGGTTTACACAGCAAGTAAATGTCTGAGACCAGTTTTGAACTCAGGAAGATGAATCTTCCTAACTCCAAGTCCAGCGCTCTATATATTTAGCCACCTTGCTGCCCTTCATCATTGTTTACTGCACAACAGTAATGTTATATCAATATGTGCCAGTTTTCCCAGTGCTCCTCTAATCAGTGGACAGTCTCTTTATTTCTGAACTTTTCCTACACACACACAAAATGTGCTATGATATGCCTGGCATTTATATAGCACTTTTCAGATTTATAAAGTGTTTTGCAAGCATTATCTCATTTGATCCTCACAACAGCACTAGGAGGTAGGTGCTATTATTACCCTCATTTTACAGATGAGGAAGCTGAGGTAGACAGAGAATAAGTGACTTTCCCAGGATCACAAGTCTAGGAATTATCTGAGGCTCAATTTGAATTTATGTCTTCTAGACTCAATGGGTCCAGCATGAGCCACTTGAGCACTTAGATTCTTCCTATATAAAGTAGCGGGTGGGGAGGTCATTCCCTCTAGTATTGAACTTCTTCCCCAGATGTTTTACATGGGGGGAAGGTGTATGTAAGGTAGAGAGGGAGAGAGAAGAAAAAGAGAGGAAAGGATGGAGAGGAAAAGAGACAGACAAACAGACAAGGGAAATGAGGAAGAGAGACAGAGAGAAGGAAAGAGAGGGGGGAGAGAGGAAAAGGGAGATAGACAGATGGAAAAGGAGAGAGTCAGAGAGAGGAAAAAGGAGAGAAATAGACAAGGCAGAGGAAAAGGGAGACACATAGAGAAAGTCAGAGAAAAACAAAGATAGACAGAGACAGGAAAAAGGGGAGACAGACAAAACAGAGGAAAGGGGGAGAGACTGAGAGACCGAGAGACAGAAAGGGGGGATGAGGGAGAGGAAGAAAGAGAATCAAACAGAAAAGAAGATATAGTATGTACTAGATCTATTTATATATTTTATATAATATATAATTATTTTTATTATATTATTTTATTTTCATATAGATATAATCGCTTAATGAGCATGAGGGCAGTTAAACTCTTAATTTGTGACTTTCTTATACAGTAGCAGTCTTGGAAGTGTTCCCGAACTATCTTGGATATTGACTGCAGTGTGGGGACATTTATTTTTAAGTGATTGTCCCTCCCACTGAACAACTTCTATAATACCTCTGTCATTGATCAGTGCAATTGACAGCTTTGCACTTGGGAAGTTTGCAAACATGTTGTAATTTTAGCTATTCTTGTCCCTCAGCTTTTTATGAGTCCTTGGGAAAACACTTTTTGCTTAGTCAAAACTTATTTGATGTTGCTGAATAGTCTAAAAAACAAGCCCCATAGCCCACATGGAGTCACAAAGTGGTTTTTGTGCTCTCCAGTCATAATTTGCAAAGATGATGGGCCTATGGAGAGACAAGATTAAGGTCATAATATTTCTGAAATTCTGGAGCAGTCTTGACCAAGAGCCTCACCATAGCCAGACTGCAGAGGATGTTAAGAGGCCTTCAAGGATGGATTTTTTTCTATTTGGTAGGAGCACTGACCCCAAGATTTTAATCTACGGGTGAAGAGCCAAGATTTTTATAACCCCTAAAGAGGGAAAAATTATTGTTTCTATGCCTTTTCTTTCCTCCCACTGTGTAGAATAATAAAAATAATTTAGAATGTTGCTAAAATTTGTGGATCAACTTTCATACCTTAGAAACTTTGCCCCTTTGATATCTTTTCTATTTATTATCTGGGTAGTTGTGAGAAAGTCACTTAAGCTCACTAAGCCTGTTTCCTCATCTCTGAAATGGAGAATAATATTCCTACCTCATAGAGTGGTTATGAGAAATGCATTTTAAGCCTTTAAGCACTATATGTGTAAATGTCAATTAATTCAATTAAATTAATTTCAACAAACATTTATTATGGACCAGACTTGTGCCAAACACTGGGGAGATGAGAATGAAGATGATGATCAGTAGTTTATTCATTCAGTCACTCTGGATTGTTTTATGTTTGTCAGAAATCTCTGGAAAGCTTCCCAATTTTCTTTCTTAAATATCCTACTTTCATTGGTTCCCTATTATCTGTTCCTGGAAGTAACTTCACTTTTGGGAGAAGAACATTCAGCTATTGATTCCTTGATGCTGTCCATAGCCAGTGGTAATGCAGGACATCTAGCCAAAATCATGCTGTAGATGAAGTTTATCTTATTTCTGAGTTCCTTCTCCTGGACATGTAGCTATTACTCTCAGGTAGTGGTTTGTATGTATGTGTGTGTCTGTGTGTATGTTGTTTGTTTGTTTGCTTGGTTTGGTTTGGTTTTTATTTTCCCAGCTACCTCTCCCTGGTTTTGACATCTCACCTAGGCCTGCCCTCTCAAGGGACCCATGATCTGGGCATTTCATCCCATCCCTATCAAAATGTATGCTTACAGTATCCCATTTTCCCTAAGTCCTATTTAATAACAAATAAAGATTATAAACCATTTGGAACTAATGCGTTAATGACCAGGAATAGCTTAATACAGTTGATCCTCTCTCAGTTCACAGAATCAGAGATTTAAAGGAGCAAGTCCTTAAAGTCATTTCACTTCTGAGTTGCCCAGTCCAACCCTGTATTATTATTCATATGATTAAAAAATAGATATTTTCCAAATTAACTTGGCCGAGCTCACCCTGTGGTAAAACCTAGATTTGAAACCAGCTCTTTGGATTCCAAACCCACAACCTTTTCTCTTGAAGTTGGAAACTTCCTATAACAACTGTATTTGAACAATGCCTTAAATTCAAAATAGAGTTCTGTGGGTGTTTCAGTAACCACAGCAGGATCACAGGCAGAATTATTTCTGGGTAAGGCACCTTTTTGGTACCACCCATTCCACTGATGTATTAGTTAGTCCTGCCTCTCACTTTATGGATTTCTTTCTTCTTGCCTTGTCAGTGAATAGGGGGAAAAAGGGAGAAAGGAAAAAAAATCAGAACAGAAAAGAAAATGAAATTGAAAATAAAAAAAAAAACCACAAAAAGACAGAATCAGCCCAAGGTTATTGGCTAAATGACAGCAAATCTGAAAGGTTAATTTCTAGTTTTCTCTTCTCTTCAGAAAGGCACCTCTCCATGGATTTGGGTAACAGAGTTCCCTGTAGGGCTAACTGATTTGGGACTACATTTCTCCATCAAAATTGGGCATGATTATAACTGCCATTGTATAACTCTGAAAATTTTTTGAAAATGCTTTTATTAATAATAATAGCTGACATTTACCTTAATGCTTTTATGATTTGAAAAGGGCTTTGTAGTTATTATCTCATTTTAACCTCACAACAACCTTGTGAGGTAGATGCTATTATCTTTATTTAAAAGATGAGGAAACTGAAGATGGCAGAGATTATAAAACTCACCCATAGTCAAATAGAAAGTAAGTTTTTGAAGTAGGATTTGAATCCAGGGCTCCCCAGCAGCCTTATATAGTACATAAGGCAATGGACCTGCAGTCAAAAAGATTGGTATTCACCTTCTGCCCTTAGTCACTGACTGTGTGATTTGTGATTTGGGCAAGTTATCTTAATGTATTGGTTCCTGAGATGTCCTTTCTTGTTAAATGAGTTTGATGTCTCAAAACTCCCTTCCAACCACAGTTGTATGTTCCTATGACTTTAAGACCAGTAGGTCCACTTCCTTTTTTATATACAATATTACTTGTCATAGATAAAAACTTACTTCAGTGCTTGAAAAGATCCTTGATGGGGATGACTAGGTGACACAATGGATAGAACACCAGACTTGGAGTCAGGAAGATTTGAGTTCAAATTCAGCCTCAAACATTCATTGGCTATAAGACTCTGGCCAAGTCATTTATCCTTTTCTGCCTCAGTTTGCTTATCTGTAAAATAAACTGGCAAAAGAAATGGCAAAGCAATTTTGATATCTTTGCCAAGAAAATGGGATCATGAAGAGTTGGACAGGACTGAAAAAAACCTGAACAGCAAAGGCAGGTAAAAGTCCCTTACTTCAAGGAGCTCACAGTCTGATGGGAAAGACAACATGCAAACAAATGGATATAAACAAGCTATGTACAGGACACAAAGAAAATAATCAATTGAGGGAAGGCACTAAAATTAAATGTAATTGATTGATATCCAGGAATGATCTAGTTAGTTTTCTTATTTGTGTGCTGTTCCTAGATCTAGGGGAGGGTATGTATACTGTCCAGAATACAGTCTGATATGTTTGGATAGAAAAAGAAATAGAGACATCTCCCCATTCAGAAGCCAGATTGAAAATAGAGCTTGGAACAGAGGAATGAAGGCTTCAGACTTGCCCAAAGTCTTTGTTGTTCTTTCATTTCAGTCCTAGTTGACTCTCTATGAACCCATTTGGGATTTTCCTGGCAAAGATCCTGGAGTGCTTTGCCATTTCCTTCTCCAGTAAGGTTAAATGACTTATCCAGGATTACACAACTAGTAACTGCCTGAGTGCCCACAGTAACAGAGGAAAACAACTTTGAATTCAGCTCCTTTAACCCCAAATCCAGTTCCTCTTTCTTCTGTACCAGGATCTCATAGTTCTTAATGATTTACAAACCCCTTCACACACATTATCTCATTTGATGCCCACAAAATCACTGAAGTAGATAACTGCAGCTAACATTTTATTTCATTTTATAAATAAGAAAACAGACTCAGAAAAATTAACATGCCCAAAGTTAAACTTGAATACAGATCTTCTGATTCCAAGCATAAAACAACCCTACTCCCATATCTGACTCCATTGTAGGTGGAATAGATATCATGTAGGTTAAGAAAGTTTACTATAATTTTGGTGGGATTTTTGTTTGTTCGTTTTTCCCACCAAGGAAAAACTGTTTCTAACTCTTTTATATTATAGAGTACCTAGCATTTTGCTGGCATGAATATACCAGAAGGGAGGACTCGGAACCATTCCCAAAGTAGTTTAGTTTTTTTTTTTTTTAATTACCAACCTTTGCTCACCCCCTAGTGGCTTTGTTGAACCCCACTGTGAACTTTCTGGTCATTTATTCTTGGAGGCTGGTCTGGTCTCAGGCTTCTGTAGACCCACCTGCAGAGTGTGATAACTCCACATTAAATTTCCCACTGCCTAATATTGCACCATTAAAAATTTTTTCCTTTGGGTGAGGGCATTGCTACTTAAGATTCAAGATTAGTTTCTTTTAAAATCAGATGCCGGGAAGGGGGGGAGAGACAGAAAGACAGAGAGACAGAGAAGAGAGAGAGACACACAGAGAGAGAGACAGAGACAGAGGAAAGGGAGGTGGGAAAGGAGGAGGAGAGAAAGAAACAAAGAGTCACAGGAGGGGGGAGGGAAGAGGCAGGAGGAGGAGGAGAGAGAGAGGAAAGGGAGAGAGAGAAAGAGGGAGACAGGAAGAGGGAGGGAAGGAGGGATAGGCAGAGACAGAGACAGAGAGACAAGGAGAGACAGAGAGTCAGGAGGAGAATAAAGGGAGGAGGGAAAAAGAGAGACAGAAAGGCATAGAGATAAAGAAGGAGAGAGAGGGAGGGGAGACAAGGGGGGGAGATAGGAAGTGGGGTGTGGTAAAAAGATTAACAGATTGAGGTTGAAGTCCTGGCTTCAAATCCCATAAAATCAATTCATTTCTACAATTCTCCATTTCCTGTTTTTTTAAATTGAGGAGTTGGAATAGGGATCTTTAAATTCCCTTCCAGTTCTAAATCCATTCAGCCTACATAATACATCATTTTTTACATGCATAATGTTAATAAACACATACATACATCAAGTACATATATATCATTAAAAGTCATTCACTAACAAACTCAATAGGAGAGCGATCTTAGTCAAGTTGTTCCCTCTCTGGTAAAATGAGAATATTGGACTGGATAGCCTCTAAAACTACTTCCACTTCTAAATCTAGGATTCTTGGGAATTCATTTGTGCCTCAGTTTCTTGAACCATACAATGGGGAGAAAAATAACTACCAGGCATGATTACTGTCAGGACACCTATGTGAAGTAGTCTCCACTTTGCATCCACTATCATGCCTGAACAAGATATTCTTCCTATCCAAATCCTACCCCAATTTGCCACTGTACTAACTCAAGTCTTGATGACCCCACCTCTCCCATGCTCCTCTCCTCTATGATTGGAGACCTAGAGGAAGGGGATCAAACTCCTCCCAATGTCTTCCTTTATAGAGGGCAGAAACTGGACTTTGATTCTTGGTTTGAACTCCAGGGAACAAGATGCCCTTGTGCCAGGGTATCTTTGGTGTCCAATTCTCCCCCAGCTTTTCCTGCCTCCTTTTGGGTTTTATCTCCTCCTCCTCTTCCTTGTTGAAGGCAGGAACTGTCATTCTTTTTATTAATTGGATCTTGAACACTAAGCACAATACCCAGAATGCCATAGATGCTTAATAAACATTTGTTGGATTTTTTTGGGAATAAGCACTCAATTTGGAGTCAAAAAACTGGATCAATTGGAGTTCAAATCCTGGCTCTTTTCCTTATTACTTGGGTGAATTGGGCAAGTGATTTTCTTTTTTGCCCTTCTGTCTCCTCCTCAATAGAAAGGGAGGAATTTTGTCACTGACTTCTAAAGCCCTTTCTAGTTCTAAATTTATGACACTATTACTGAATTACCTTTAAGTTCCTTTCCAGTTCTAAGATACAGTACTATATTAATGTGAATTTATTATTATCATTGTTAAACCTTCTTGTGTCATAATTTTGTCTGAAAACAAGCTTTACTTGATTAAAAAAAATCTTTGGGAAACATTTGGGTCAAGTAACCTATAGGTCAGTATTGCTGACTTTGGCCTATCTCAGTAAAGCTCTTTGCTTCTCTGCACCAAGTACTTTGGGGAGAAAACTTTACTCTATTTGTGCTGAATCAGGATGGCATAATAATGTGTGCTTCCATTGTCTTAAATGTGAATCCTGCCTTCTTTTGCATCTTTGCCAACTTCCCTCCTGCTTTTCTGGTATCCTTTGGGTCACAGTCATTGCTTTCAGGTGGACCCACCAGGCTGCAAAGAAACAAAGGTTTCCTATTCCCAAGTGTTTTTAAGTTCCATACTGAACAATAGCTTGTAGAGAGTTCATACAAAACCTAAACACAAAAGATCTGCCCCTGCAGTTTCCATAATGCTGGTTTCCACTGTCCTGTGTGAATCCTACTGTCTCTTGACTGAGCCAAGCTTTCTTAAATTGGTCAGCTCCTATTTCTTGCCAATTCCCTTCACTTCTTTCACAAAGCTTTAAAGTATTTCACTGGGCCTTTCTATCCTATCCCTGTTTCTCAGGATCCTTAGCTTCCTTTAATGCGGAGTTCCAGTGCTACTTTCTAAGCAGATCAGTATAATGAATAGATTACTGTACTTGAAATCTGAAGAACCTGAGTTCAAATCCTGCCTCAGGCATTTACTATGACCCTAAGCAAGTCACTTAACTGATCTCAACTCCTGTTTACTGATCTGTAAAAACAGGATAATTGCTTCTGCAATTAAATATTATGAAAGTTAAATAAGTAATTTGCAAACCCTAAACATATAAATGCTGGCTGTTATTCATAGGAGAAATCTCTCCTGATTTCTCCCCTTTTTTTCTCTTCTCCATGTCTCTCAGATAATCTTGGATTGTTGTAACAGTCCCATTATCTCCTCTGATGAGTTGGTGTTAATTTGCTCACTTGGCTTGGGACTAGAGGTGGACCAAGATTATAGAAGTAGAATGTAAGACAACAGAAGAAGGCAGGGACTTTTAAAGAAAGTTAACACAGAGAAGAAAAGGGCATAGCATTTGGAATGGAGCAAACCTACTTGGGCACTCATGCCATTTACTTGTGAACACTTTATTTGTGAGGTCACAGCATTGGAATGTGAAGCAGACTCAGGCTTGGGTGATGAAATTATAAAAAATATAAGTCAGCCCAGGAAGCAATGATTGGAACAAACAGTAGCAAGTCTAATGAGATTGGGGGTCAGTGCAAGGAGAGTAATATTAGAAACTTTGGTGAACAGGGCTCCTGAGACAAAACAAAATGACTCTGAGCAAATGTCATGTCTTTTATGACGTAGAAGCTGTCCTCATATGTTGGTTGCCCATATCCATGCCAACCCATGCTCAGGGAATTGGGAAGGAAGCTGGGGTTGGGAGTTGAAAGTTTGTGTTTGAATCAACAGGGTAAATAAGAGGTGATGCTGACCTTTAGTGATTTTTCTATCTTTTTATTAATCTAATTGTTTTCTTCTAATGACTCAAGGAGGCTTGAGTAATTAGGAAACACAGTAGGAATCAGGACAAAAAGGAAGAGTTTCATTAAATAGTTTGGAGCATTCAAACTATTGATCTGATTAGATAATTCACACCATCCCTTAGACTAAAAGAGAAAGGTGATACCACCAATGAAGGGGCAGAGCCAAAGAGAGCATGGCACTCTACCTTTCTAATTTTGTTTCATGTTACTTGCCTTCATGTACTCTGCTTGTTCCAGCAAAGCAAAACTTGCTGGGGTTTTTTTTTATTAGATTTTAATTTTTTCAATGAAAAAGAATTACTTTCTCTTCTTTTCACTGTTCCCATCCCATTGGAGGAAAGAAAAAAAAGAAAAACAAAGCCTATGTTATTAAATATGAATAGTTGAATAAAACAGATTTCCACCCTTTTTTGTTTTTCAGTCATTCAGTTCTATACAATTCTATGAGACCCCATGGACTCTTTGTCCACGGGGTTTTCTTGGCAAAGATACTGGAATGGTTTGCCATTTTCTTCTCCAGTGTGTACCCTTTTTAGAGATGAGTAACTGAGATGTAAGTGATTTACCCAGGATCACAAAACTAATAAGAGTCTGAGGCCAGATTTGAACTCAGATATTCCTGACTCCAAGCCTAGTGCTCTATCTACTATACCACCTAGGTCCTTAAATTCCCACATTGGTAATGTTCAAAAGTACATTTTTCTCTCTTTATTTTGATTCCATTAACCTTCTTTCACATGATAGGTAGCATTCTTTATCATCAGTCCTCTGGAATTATGGTTGATCACTAAGTTGATCCTACTTCTTAAATCTTTTAAAATTAAGACACTTGAGCATTTCCTACCTGTCTCTCTGCCACAAGACCTGGAATTAACTCCTTACCTCTGTCTCTTAGAATCATTAATTTCCTTCTAAGCTTATCTCATGGGCCATCTCCTATGCAAAGTTTTTTTTTTCTGGAAATGCTTTATTTTGGGAAATAATTGATTTGGAGAGGGGAATCTGAAAATTTTAATAATAGCCTTTTATTTTCAAAATACATGCAAAAATAGTTTTCAATATTTACTCTTGCAAAACCTTGTGTTTCAAATTTTTCTCCCTCTTGCCCCCACATCTCCATCCCCTAGATAGCAAATAATCTAGTACAGGTTAAATGTGTGCAATTCTTCTAAACATATTTCCACATTTATCATTATGCAACATTTCTTGATTCCCCTTACTTGAAGTTGTCAGTACTCTTTCTTTCCTGCAATTATTTTATATTTACATCAAAATGCATTTGTTACATTTTTAAGCATTAATGAAAATAAGACAATATCCATGTGTCTGTCTCCTGTAGACTATTAAGAACAAAGTTTAGAAGGTAAAGAATCTTATACTTTGATTTTGTGTTCCCAGTTTAGCCTAGGCAGTGCTGAAAAGAGAACCAGATTTGGAGTGAGCAATATGGAGTTTGAATCTTATTCCTACTCTTTAACAGGAATAGCTAAGTCACTTCATTTCCCTTGTACCTTAGATTATCCCTCTTAAATTTGTATTGTATCTTTAAGGTCCCTTTTAGTTGATAAAATGTTTATGTTGAATTCACTAAAGATGTGCTATTCCAAAGCCTAAATTATGTACTCACAAAAAGACTAATGGATGGATCAATAGAGAAAGATAAAATTGAAAACTGAAGTCTTAACTATTTTTCAGCACATGTTATTCTAGTTGTCAAATTCTTATAAAATATCCAGTTTCTCTTTAAATATCATATGTGAGTATTTTTGTGCTAAGAAATTTACATTTACATCTGGCACAGAGTGCCAGATTTGTAATCAGGAATTCAAATCCTGTCTCAAACTCTTACAAGGTATACAAATATGACCATACCGACATTTACTCCACAGGATTGTTATCCAGATAAGGTTACATAAGTGCTTTGCAAATTTAAAGCATTTATATAAATGCTACTATCACCATCGTCATTGTTATTACTATACTGGTCAATATCAATTTGATTGTATTCTACTGTTTTCAAAGATAGTTTCTGAAACCACTCATTCAACAATTGACATCATATATAAAAGACTATAAAATGATGTGGGAAAAAATCTTAAAATTCAGATTGAAAAGGTATTTTTCTTTGAGAATTATACTAATACCAAAGCAAATGTTTCAGGACCATGGACACTACCTTCTACCTAACACAAAAGAGTTTCATTGGCTGCTTAGGCCTCTGCTTCTGTTCTACAGGATCAATCAGTCATCCTTGCTGAGTTCCATCATAGATGTTCAGTACATGAAGGAATATGAGATCACCAGTTCTGGACACTTATGGAATCTGACCTGTTGCTTTTCCTTCTTAATGACTTGCAGTATGGCATCTGCTGGGAAATACTAATTACACCAATTAAATAAGGATGTGAATGTAATATTGCTTAGCAACCCTGTTACCTAATATATAATTTTACATAAGAAATAATTTTGTTCAATCTTAGTGTGGTGGCTGGTTTTTATTAAGGCGATTAATATTAATTTGCATGTGTATAGAACATCTTATATCACAATTTCCAGCACCTAACCAAAGTGAAATTGGCTCACAGTCATTTAACACCTACTGTGGCACAGTGGATAGAGGGTCAAGTCTGGAGTCAAGAAGACTTCCTAAAGTCAAATCTGTTCTCAGACATTTACTGGCTGTGTGACCCTGAGCAAGTCACTTAACTTTATTTGCCTCAGTTTCCTCTTCTGTAAAATATGTTGAAGAAGGAAATGGAAAACCACTCCAGTACCTTTGCAAAGAAAACATCAAAAGGAGTCCCAGAGTCAGACATGACTGAAAGTGACTGAACACAAAAAAGTATTTTCCTGTGATCTCCAGTATTATTTCATTCCAGCACTCTTCAATCCAGTGTGAAACTGTAATATACTTGCTTCTTGTTCACCATAAACAACACTTCTCACCATACATATACTTTTTTATCTCCATGCCTTGGGCTTGGTGGCTCCCCATGCCATGTACTCTTCTCTCACTTCCATATTTTAGCATTTTTAACTTTCTTCAAAGTAAGATTCAAGTTTAATGAGATCTTTCTTTTCTTTTTGTTCCTTCTTCCTCTTAAAATTCTTTTGCATGTTATCTGTATTTCTGCACATGGCTTCACAACCTCAGTAAAACATAAATTCCATGATGGCAAGAGACTTGAGTGGGGGAAGGAGATTGTGTCTGTCCAATGCCTAGCATAGTGTCTAGAACATAGTAGGCTCTTAATAAATGTTTTAATATTGTTGAACTGAATCTCAGTTCAACAGTGGTCAGCGTAGATGATGCAATATACACCTTGGGAATTAAAAAGGCTAATTTACTCTACAAATGTTATTTTAAAATAACAAACATACCTTTATTTACAAAAATATTCACAAAATACTTTCAAAATATTAAAAAAAGCATAGAGATATATTGGTCTAAGGAAGAACTAAAATTATATTTTCATATAGTGCAAATTTTGGGGTCAAAAAGCCTTTAGATTCAGATTCTCACCACTAATACATATTAGGTAGGACATTTAGTCCCTTCATGCCTCAAGAAATTCTCTCAAATTTGTCTGGGTTGAAATGGTTTTGGGTTGAAATCCGTTTTGGTAGAGGAAGTTCTTCTAGTGGGACTTCCTTATGCTTATAAAGTCATATATCCTTCCCAGATTTTTGTGTGTATGAATGTAAAAGATTATTATTGTGATATAAAAGATAACAACAAGGAACAGTTTTAGATAAACCTGAAAAGACTTATATTCACTTTTGCAGACTGAAATGAGAACAAGAAGAACAATTTCTATAATAACAGCAGCATCAAGACAGACATCTTTGACAGGCAATTTCTACAATAACCACATCAAGAGAGGCAACTTTGAAAGAGTTCTATCACTATAATGAACAACTACAATTCTAGAGGAGCAATGATGACAAAAATAGGTAGTGATAGACTAAAAATTCAGGAGACACATTTTTTGAACATGGCCAATGTGGGAGTTTGCTTTGCTTGACTAAATGTTACAGAGGTTTTCTTTTTCTTTTATCTTTTTTAATGCAAGAGGGAGAAGGGGGGGAAATGGTGATTCTTAATTGAAAGTAATATTTTTTTTTAAATCAATGCAATAGAATTCTTTGTAACAACAAATAGTTTAGTAAAGTGAAAAGAGCCCTGTGGAAAGATCCAAGAACATAGGTTCAAATCATTACCAAATTATTTGAACTAGATAATTTCTGACTGTATGTCTTCTGAAATATGCAATGAGATGTTGAGTCATTTTTTAGTTATGCCCAACTCTTTGTGGCCCCATTTGTAATTTTATTGGCAAAGATACTGGAATGATTTTCTATTTCCTTCTTCAACTCATTTTACAGATACAGAATAAAGTGGGGTAACACAACTCTTAAGTATCTGAGACTGGATTTGAACTCAGAAAGATGAGTCTTCCTGACTCCAGATCCAGCACTCTGTCCATTTTCCCATCTAGCTGCCTTATACAGTGAGATAGAGAAAGACTAACCTAAAGTCCTACAGAGTAAGTCCAGTCATTTTATTAGAGTCACATTTTTAAAAATAAGAAAATGCATTAAAAATGCAAATTTTTTTAAGTGCACAGATGAATTTTGAAGGGAACACAAAACAAAGAGTTATTGCTATTATTTTTATACAATTTATGTTGCTATTATATATCTAATCAAAATGTTTCAAATAGTCCTGGTTTAATTGTTTTATTTGTAGATTTATTCTGTATTTTATTATTTGAATGTGTCAATAATAATGATTTTTTTTAAATGATCCCCTCATGGTCTGAAATAGTGACTTTGTTTCCTCTAAGCCTCAAGGTAATAACCTAGGAAACACGCAGGCACTTTGGAGAATAAGTAATAAGAAATGACATTAAATAAGTGGCAGGTGACTAAGATAAAAATAAGATTCAGGCCCTTTTCCCTGTCTGTTATTTCTACTTCATCCATGGTTTGTTTTTCCAACTAATATCAAAGTGGGCAGTAGAAAAGTGTCAACATAAGAGTCTTTTTTTTTTCTTTCTTTTTTTTCTAAGTGGGAATAGACATTTTGCTTTCTGGAAGAAGGGAAAAATTTATCTGAAAACTCAATACTCAATTGTAATAGTAATTACAATTTCCTATTAGGCCCCCTTTCAGAACATCTATGCAAAGAACTCCCATGAACACCAAGAAAGGAAGATTCATTGTAAAGGAGACTCAGAAACCAATCATTGCTCCCAGCCAGATTTCACATTTTGGTGACTCCCACTTATACTTAACTGCCCATAAAATGCTACATTAATGTGATTGATTTAAAAAAATTTATTTAGGATATGGATTCTCAAGAGTTAAATTCATCTGGAACTCCATTTGTACCTATGTGTTCTCAGGAAGCTGGGTTAGCAACATGGGCAGGTCTGATGTTATGACTGATTGCCTTCCAGTCATGTACCATATATCATTCAGGCTACCTTGAATAAATCAGCACCATTTATAATTTTCCTTATGATTTCATTCTTCTACTCATGCCCCCTAAACTGATTTTTACTTTGTAAACCATTTATGAGGATTTGGTTTTCCTTATTTATTTATGTTTCTAGTTTCCAGAAAATACAGGATCCTGCTGGGATTGGATGTTCTGTGGCCAGTATAGCAGAATGGAATGATTCTTAGCTACAAAGTCAGAGAACTTGGGTTCAAATCCCAATCCTAGTTTAGATACTTACTTTGTGAAGTGTGGCAAGTTGCAAATTCTCAGGGCCTCATCTGTAAAATAAAGGAGTTAGACTAAATGACCTTCGGTCCTTTCCACCTCAAACTCTATAATTAAATGTCATTAAATTCTTGATTAGAGAAGTAGCAGTGTTTTTGGACTTAAAAAATTTCTTTTGCCCAGCTTCAGATAACAATTAGAAATTAGGCTTCCTTTTTTTCTAGCTTATAAATGTCATCTTTCCTTGGAAAAGTATCGTAGAAACATAAAATTAGACCTAACAGGAATCTTAAAGACTAATTCAACATCCTGATTTTACAGAGGAGGAAACTGAGACCCAGAGAACTTAAGTGATTTATTCAAGAACAGATAGTAACAGAGGCAAGATCTGAACCCAGATTCTTTGGTTCCAAAGTCCATATTTTTCCCATTGTATTGCATTTGTAGCCTGTTTAGTGGAGGCGTTTGTGGCTGTTGTGATTCATTTCCTTCCACAAGTAAGAAACAGATGGTCATATTTTCAAAGATATAAAAATAACTTAAAATTTAAAATAATTGAAATAAAATTAATGGCTATTCCAGAAAAGCCCCTTGTGGTTTGCTGTAGGATCATTGGAAACATGTTAAAAATCTGCTCCTGGAAAAAACATGAGATCAACAAAACAATTCAATTCATTTAAATAAAAGTTTATTAAACAGGCATTGTAGACACAACAAAAACCCTGCCTTGGAAAAGCTTATTGTCTAACTTACTGGATATAACATATAAACAGATAAATATATGAGGTACACAAAATACATTCAAAGAAATTTGGGAAAGAGGGGAGAAAAACAATCACAGCAAAGATTTCATATGGGAAGGAGACCATGACTCAGCCTTGAAGTGTCTATTAATCAAAAGTAAAGAGAAACAACAACTCATTGCATATGCTAGATTGCAAAACAAATCCTGATTAAATGGATGGGAAACTCAGTATCTTCCAAGGCAGCTTATTTATCCCCATAAGAATCTCATCTACAAAATCTCAGTGAGTTTATCTGGCTATTGCCTGAAGATCTTCAGTAAGTTAAATTTGTCCGACCATTCTCAAAAGCAATTTTAAAAGCTCACTAAACTAGATATCAATATCTATCTATATTTGCATCATCTGTAGGTATATTTATGTATGCATACATATTTGAACATGTATGTACATATACAGTTATAGGTATGTGTACATATATTTGACAATATTTACATGCATGTACATATGTTTGCTACAGGTACACATATAATTATACATGATGTGTGTGTGTACATGCCCAACATATAAACACATGCATATAGAACACTCTTTTGTACTTACCAAAAACCGGAAACAAAAAAATTAAATTAAAATTAAAAAACTGAAAATAATGTGGTTACAGACAGAGAAAAGCTAAATAACTTGCATGTCAAAGATTATTATTGTGCTCTAAGAATTAACCAATATGAAGAAAATGGAGAAATTTGGAAGACTTTCATGAGCTAATAGTGAGGAAAGCAAGAACAATCAATGGGAATACTCTCCACATTGACTACCAAAATGTAAAGGAAAATATGAAAAACATCAGGACCCTGAAAAGCATCTGGAAAGACCAATCTTAACTATGGAGGAGTTAGGATGAAATCTCTTTCCATCTTCTTAGCCAGGTGGTGGTAGATTCTAGGTATAGAGTGAGATTTACACAATCAATGTGGTTTGTATAGTTTTATTTCTCTGTCCTTGGAGGGGAGGAAAAGAATAGGGAGTAGGTAGATAGAGTTCATTTGTAAATAGCAATGTAAAGAAAAAGATGAAAGCTTCAATACAATTTTAAACATAAGAACAACAATAAAAAACCTTCTAAAACTAAAATAGAGCTATGAAATATAGCCACGTAAGCACACAAAAAGATCTGCAGTTACAAAGAGCTTATTGCCCTATAAGGCAGTCAGTTTCACATCTGGACAACTGAAGCTATTAGGAAGTTTCTCCTTACCTCAAAACTAAATCTGTCTCTTTACAAAGTCATAAATTCCGCCCATTGATTCTAGTTCTGTTCCTTGAATCTTGTTTTTGTCTTCTGTAAAATGAAGGAATTCCTCTATGATCCTTTCTCTTTTTAATAATCTATAAATTGTAATCACCCAAGATTACCCAGCAAGTTAATATTTATGTGTCTGCAGTAAGGGTGGTCTTTTTTATCTTTCAAGATTTGAATTTACCTTAAGAAAAGCACACACACACAAAAAGACATTTAAAAAATGTAGCCATACTCCTGGATAAGACTTCACAAGACCAGGTTGTTTTTAGTGTGCTTTGCTTTCTTTTAGTGGTGAGGGGAACGGGGGATGCCCCTCCAGCAAGGTCTCCCTGCGGGGATTTGCAGAAGTTTCATGTGATAGGTCAGCCATGTTTCATGAATAGCAAACTGTGAAGACTGAGCACTATATTTTTGACAAAATATAGGCAAAGACCCACATCTTCAATTCAAAGATTTTACCAGTGGAGCTACTTAGATAGTGCATTTGACCTGAAGACAGGAAGATCTGAATTCAAATTTGGCTTCAGATCCTTAGGACCTGTGTGATTCTAAACAGATTGATCTAAACAGATGAGCCTCAGTTTGCTCATCTGTAAAATGGGGATAATAATAATACCTACCTTACACGACTGTTGTGAGGATTAAATGAAACATTTGTGAAGCACTTAGCAAAGTGCCTGGTAAATAATAAGCACTTAATAATTTTTCCCCCCTTTTCCTTATCTTCATTCCCCTGACCCTTGTTTCCTTTTCAGTAAAATAGGAATGATAATAGCACCTGTATCTCAGGGTGGTTGTGAACACAAAAATGAGACAATATTTGTAAAACACTTTGTAGACCTCAAAGTCATTGTAAAAGTTAATTAATCATAATAATATTTATTATAATTATTATTACCAGTTGAACAAGACTATATTCATTGATCATCTACTTTTTCATCTTCTGTATGTAGGCAATTGGGGTTACATGGCTTGTGCAAGGTCACACAGTAATTATCTGAATTAAAATTTGAACTCAAGTCCTCCTGATTCCAGGGCCAGTGCTCTAACCACCACACCATCTAGTGACTTTCAAACATCTAAAATGTGTGAGTTCCCTGTGCATCTACATTATTTATTTCAGTCATTTTCTCCCTTCTTACCTTTTATGGAATTGTTTGTGTCTTCAGATTTTCATTTTCGAAATGCCTTCTGGGCTGATTTTCCTTATTGAATATCAGGCTATGGAAACCTACCTAACTTTAACCTAAATCTATAGAAATCCATTCTTCCACTATCTCTGCCACTACCTTCCAAGAGCCTGGTAAATCACAGACTCTGGGCCTTATAGGATCAGAGCAAGACATCATACTTTTTTTTTTTTAATTTCACAGATCCATTTATCAGTCTGGTGAAATCTATGAATCCCTTCTCAGAGTAATGGTTCTTATTTTTGTTTTTAAAGCTGAAGGAAATGCTAGTGAGAGGTTAGGGAAAATAATCTAATTTGTTTTTGGTTTTTTTCCATCCAAGTTCATAGATTCTCTTGCAATCTTTCCATAGATCCCCTGGGAGTTTGTGGACCCTATAATAAGAATTCCCAGATTAGAAGAATGTAAATTTAAAGCTTAGAAGGAACAAAGGGTTATCTAGTGCAGTGTTTTCATTTCACAGGTTTGAAAGCTGAGAATCAGGTAAATTGCCTTGCTGGAGGACCTTTAAGGGCCTTACCACTTCTTAGTCCTCTGGAAGTCTCAAATATAACATTTCTGATATATACAAGTATCTTTTTCTTAAATATTGCTGGATCATTCCCAATATTGACCTTTAAAAGTCCTACAGCTTTAGAGAAAGTCCTTCTCTTTTCTTTACATTCTTCTAAGTTTAACTTGGCCTTAAAACTCCCAGCAGTTTTTCCCTTAGCTCCTGGCTCTGGTTTTATTCTTAGCATAAGGAAGTCAGACAACCTCCTGTGCTGAAATCCACTATTATCTTTTCCCCAATTGCAATAGACACTTTCCTTTGCACACTTTGGGTTATATGTATATGTGTTTCCTTCCTCAAAAAGGGGGAGCTATCTCATTTCCCCCTAAAAAAAACACACACATTTAAAGAATCTGCAAACCACAACTCTTCAGAGACAGTTTACTTATTGGCTTCTGGAAGTTTATATTACCAAAATAAAAATCCTATTTTAACATGGACACGAAAGAATTGTTATAGAATTCGACTTGTCAAGTATTTTAATATAATTAACATGTAGTGGACTTCCTAACATCTAGGGGAGGAGAGGGGACTAGGGGGAAAATTTGTAATGGAAAGCCTTGTAAGGATCAATGTTGAGGAACTACCCATATGCAAATAAAAAGCTTAAATAAAAAAAAAATTGTTATAGAACCAAATTATCACTTTAAAACTTACAAAACACTTACAAAACATTATTTCATATTTAGGTTTGCAAGGAAGAGTGATTAACTAGAAATGTCTAATGAACTTTATAGATGGACATAGAATCTATAGGAATATGACGTCCCGAACCAAATTATTTAGGTAAATGCTGGGCCATCCCATCAGCTTTGCTAGCTTGAGATCAAGAGATTGTGGTATTTCAAAGGGAGATGGGAAGTCAGGATCAGGGATGGAAGGGTCAGAGATGGTGAATAATTCAATTTGAACTTCTGGGTGGTAAGGTGGATAGAGCAAGCTGTGCCTGGGGTCAGAAAGACCTGAACTCAAATATGACCTCAGACAATTCTTGCTGAATAATCCTGGGCAAGTCACTTATTCCATTTGCCTCAGTTTCTTTCATTATAAAGGGGGAGATAATAATAGTACCCACCTTGTTGTAAGGATTGGATGAAATGATTTTGTAAAATATAAAAATATATTGTAAAATGTAATGTTTATAAAGCACTATGCTAAGTACTTTACAAATATTATTTCATTTTATCCTCACAATAACTCTGGGAGGTACATACTGTTATTATTTCTATTCTACAGTTGAGGAAATGGAGGCAAACTGGAATTATATAACTTGCCAAGAATAACATAGTTATGAAGTGTCTGAGGTCAGTTTGAACTTGCCTCTACATCCAATGTTTTATCCACTGCAGCCCTAACATATAGTGCTTGTCATACTGTAGGTACTATATAAATGCTAGTTTATTATTATTATTATTGCCATTAATATTATTTTTCCCCATTCTTCTTCTAGCTCTCTTTTGAGATTCTTAATGCAATCATCCAGGTAAGCCTTCTGAAAGGGAGACCAACTTAAGTCTGCCTTTGTGGCTTCATCTGGGATTGTTTTCATAATGTCAGGATCTGGGGACTGTTCTATTTTTTCTCCGTAAAAGCTTTCTATGGTGAGAGCTCTCTTCTGCTTCTTGCTCATGATTTAAAGTTGGGATATTGGTCAAAAGCCGAGAAAACTGCAACAATTTATATTTGCCCTGGGGCAGTTTGCCGAGTTGACTTCCGGTCTGAGGCTGGTCGGGCTAGATTTGCACCAGGACCACGTTTTCAGCTTTTCTCAATCCACCCCCTTCCAAAGGCAGATCTGCCAAAGCACCTGCCCGCAAGCAGAGCAAAGTGGCCCAGGCGTCTCCCAGGGGCTTCCTGGGTGCCCAAAATCCGCCCCTCTATCGCAGCCCTGACTTCCGCCCCGGCTGGAGTCCGATCGCGACCGGAGGCCGATTTCCCCTGAGGCTAACCTTCTCCGGAGTTCTTTCAAGGTAGATCTTTTATAGAAGTGCGTTGTAGTCCAAATGCTTGGTGAGGACCTCACTCAGGAACCAGTTTTAAGGCTTACTTTCTGGATTTGAGGGAATTGTCGGAGGGAGTTCACAGAGAAAGCTGTCCGCAGTTCGCCATCTTGGCTCCGCCCCCCATTAATATTATTTTTAAGTGAAAGTAGCAGTAAGTATAACTACAAAGAGATTTAGACTTTTTTTTTCATTGCCAAAGTTTTATTCTAAAGTTCTTACTTTGGAATCTTAAATCACACACACACACACACACACACACACACACACACACACACACACACACACACACAAGATGGCCTTAGAAACAAGCTGTATTACCCTTGGCAAGTCACTTAACTCTGATTGCTAAAACAAACAAAGAGAATATAGACTTACCGGGGAACCAGGAGAGAAATATACTCACCTACATAATAAAATGAATCTAGAGAGCTGGACAGAGGTATCTAGATAGAAGGAAAGTAAATAATATTCAACAGCTCTCTTTAAATATTTGAAGGAATGTCCCCAGGAAAAACAATTACCCCTGTTTTTCTTATTCCCAGAGAGAAAAACTAGGAATAGTGGGTGGCAATCAGACACTATGATGGAGCTAAAGTCATAAGATGGGTTCAACTCAGTCATTTGTAATCTGTTGATCATGGGTTAGTCAAGCATATTTTCTATAAAATATCATTGTGATAATAATACAACCCAACATAACAATCCAACAGGGTTATTGTAAGAAAGGTGCTTTATAAACTTTATAAACTATAAAGTGCTATAGAAATGTGATTATTATTTTAAATTTGTGTAAAAAGTTTTTTTTTTTTGTTTTTAACAATTAGAGATGCCTAACCATGAAATGGTCTTAAAAAAAAAAAAAGAGACTTGTGAGGTAGTGAACTTCCCATTGATGGAAATATTCAGCAAGAGACTTGATTGGTGTTTGTTGGGGGATATTGGGGTAGAGTTATTAATGATTCCACTATTTGGTGAAAGTTAAGTCAGCTTTACGGTTATTTTCAGTTGGGAATTCTAATCGAAGGGAAAGGAACAAGTTTTTATTAACCACCTAGTGTATGCTAGTCCCTCTGTCAAGCACTTTACAAGTATCTCATTTGATCTTCACAACAATCCTGGACGGCAGATGACATTATTAGCCTCATTTTACAATTGAAGAAACTGATGCAAAATGGGGTTAAGTAACTTGTCAAGAGTAACATAGTGATTAAGTGTCTGAGGTCAGTTTGAACTCAAATTTTCCTGACTGTAGGCCCAGTACATCATCCACTGCACCACCCAGATGCCTTTAAGATCCTATGATTCTAAAATTTTTCTTTTTCAGGAAAAGTCTGGACTATCATACCTTTCGAGTATGTAATTTATACAGACATATGTCATTTGTTCTCAGAGCTGAAGTAATAAAGCAGCTTTTCTTTCTTCATTCTGATTAGCTTTGGGACATTGCATGAAAAGAGGAAGTTTTTCTATTTATCTGGTTTTATTTTTTCTTTTTCCCAAATTCAGGTTGGTCCATTCAGGTCCTGGCAAAGGATCAATGCAGGCTGGGGTGGATCTGTCATTTGCAACTAGGACTGGTACCAGGCAAGGAATTGAAACCCATCTCTTCAGAGCCGAGACCAGCAGGGACCTCTCCCAGTGGACAAGAAGCATCGTCCAGGGCTGCCACAACTCAGCAGAACTCATATCTGAAATCACCACCTGTGAGTATCACTGGCTAGGCTCCTCTAGATGGGTAATGGAGAAGACTATTGGAATGCCACCTGTTCCTAAAAAGTTTCCTTCTTTGGCCTATTTAGGTGGCCAAATCTCTCATTTTAGAAATTATTTTTTAAAATTTTTACTGGATCTGTGTTTTCAGTTGCCTAGGGAATTGATGTCCTATTTCCTTTACCAAAACAGATTATTCCCCGAAAATGTAGAGTCATAGTTGTCTAGATCACTGAGAGGTTAAGTTACTTGCCCAGAGTCATACAGTCACCATTTTTCAAAGGCAGGATTTAAACTCATATCTTTCTGACTCTGAAATAAGCTTTCTGCCCACTACTTCAACATAACTCCACTCCTTTTGATTTTTTTTCTGGAAAACAGAAATACCTACTAGAAGTGTAACACCATGGATTTAACCATTAGTACAGAAAAATATAAGAGAATTTATATAATGGATAGTGTTGGACATTGAATTTAAAAGACCTGGATACAAATCTTACCTTCTATATTTACATATAGTTTCAAGCAGCTCAAATAACCTATTCAGATAGCTAGCAATTCCCAAGAGTTCAGTATGGTGGAAAGAGTGCTGTGTTTGGAGTCACAGGACCTGATTCCAAATTTGGGCTCTTCTACTCAGTGGCTACAAATCAATGAAGGTTATAATCCACTGGGTCTGAGTTCAAATCCTAACTGCTATTTATTATATGTTTGTTCTTGTGCAAGCCATATAAACTTTTTTTAAAGATATCATACTTTTAAAGTAAGGACTGTGGATTTAAGGAGCCTTTGAGATTTCACAGTGGTAAAGTACTAGTCTTAGAGTCAAAAAGGCCTTAGTTCAAATCCACCCTCAGACATTTAGTAGCTGTGAAACTCTGGGTAAGACACTTAATTTTAGTTTTCTCTACTGTAAAATGGAGATAATAATCAAACATAGCTCATACGATTGTTGTGAGGATCAAACGAGATAATATTTATAAAACACTTAACTTAATCTAATATATAGTAGATGCTTAATAAATGCTTGTTTCCTTCCTTCATTCCTTTCTTCTAAAGTCCCTCCCCTTTCTAAAAACTCTGATTCTATTAATTGATCAGTTCATTTCACATTTCTAGGTCTGAGTTTTCTCATCTAGAAAATGGGTGCTTTAGAGATCCAGCACTTTGTTGCTGTTTAGTCATTTTTCAATTATATCTGACTCTTCTTGGGCTTCTTTTCCCAGAGATATTGGAGTAGTTTCTTTCTCCAGCTCATTTTACATGTGGGGAAACTGAGGGAGAGTTAAGTGACTTGCCTAGGGTCACAGAGCTAAGAAGTGTCTAAGAACATATGAGTCTCCCTGAGTCCAGATCCATTTTATCCACTGCACCCCCTAGTTGCCCCTACTACTTATTAGTTGCTTAATATATGTTTGTTGACTTGGTCTGAATCAAAGTTGTTTGCTATATTTGGAATAAAAAGATTGGGTTCAGATCATGGTTCTGTTACCATGTTTGATCTTGGACAAATCATCTTTTTTGAAGGTTCTTCATCTGTGAAATGAAAGGTTTGAGATTAGATGCTCTAAATTCCCTCCCATCCCTAAAACTCAGATACTGTGACTTGAATAGGCAAGCTGGTTTCCAAGGCATGTCTTGTCCATCTCTAAAATTTTATATTACAACTTGTTGACACCTTAATTTCAATTAGTTTATCCTCTGTATTCTAGCAGAACAGCCCCCTGAGAACAAGGTCCTTTCAAAAAGAAGACCTATAAAACTTGGAAGATTCTCACAACTTTGTTTCAAAAGAAGGAAATGAAATGGTTTCAAACCAAGTTTAGGATGGACTTGGATGATGTTTTCTTACCAAAAATCAGTTTCCACAACCATCTCTTCAAATGGGGACTCCCTCCCCAGAATCTCTTATTGAAAATTAAAATTCTTCCTTCTAGGTTTCTATAGTCTTTGCAAACAAAGGTAAAATTAGCTGCTTTGCAGGTTTTCCATTTACTACATTGTTGGGATAGAAAATTAGTGCCTCTCATTCTCTTTATCCTACTCTCTACAAACCAACAACAATAACAAAAAAAACTTTATGTACTATCTCTTTTGAAAACCTTTTGGGATTCTCCTTTCAGCTTTTCATTTGTGATATTTTGTGCCAGGGCATGTGTGCACGCACACACACACACACACACATACACACACACACATACACACACACACACACAAAAAAAAAAATCAGAGATTTCAAAGTGTGAGCTGGAAAAAGCTTATGCCACCTGAATCTTAAGTATCAGGAAATTGTATTTCATCAGAGAAGCCCAGACTCTCTTAGCTACCAGAAGTGCTACAGTGAATAAAAGAAGATGCCTAATGGAGCCCTATTTAGTTTGCCCTCAACGACTTCTGAAAAATCTTTCCCATCCTCCTCAAACTCAATTTTGAATGTCACAGGCAGGAAGAATAATCCTGTTGTTACCTTAGAACTCTTGTCAGTTGGAGATCAAGACCTAAAGTAATTTGCTTTTCAGCTAATAAGGAGAACTTGGCATTTTTATAGCTGTTGAAGGTTTACAAAGTGCTTTTCATTATAGCAACTGAGGGATCATGAAAAGAGCACTGGCTTTGGAGCAAGAGGACTGGGTTCAAATTTGGTCTTTGACTCTAGCAGTGACACTTCTCAGTTTCCTCATCTATAAATTGAGGGGTTTGGACTATATGGCCTCCAAGGTCCCTTCCTTGAAGTCTATGATCTTATGAAGTTGGACAGGTCTGGTCCAGATCTATGATTTGACTGGTTTAAGAATTTCTAGTGTGAGAAATTCTTTCCAGTAATAAATATAAGCAATTCATTGGTAACTTTGGGAAGCAGTCTGGGACACTGAAGTTATGTATCCATTATCACAGCCAGTATTTGTTGGTAATAACACTTGAACCCAGGTATTCTTAACTCCAAAGATGGCCTCCTTATCTACTTCCTCTTGTGAAGAAAAAAAAGGAAAGAAGGAAAAAAGAAAGGAAGGAAACAAGGAAAGAGAAAGGAAGGAAATAAGGAAGGAAGGAAAGAGAGAAGGAAGGAAGGAAGGAGGGAAGGAGGGAGGGAGAGAGGAAAGGAAGAAGGAAGAGAAGGAGGGAGGAAGGAAAGGAGGAAAGGAAGGAAGGAAAGAAAGAATTTATTAAGCACTTACTATGTGCTGGGCACTGTGCTTAGCACTTTACATTATTATCTCATTTAATATTATAATACTATATATAATATTACATTATATATAATTATATTACAATATTTTCTCATTTGATCTTCATAACTGTTTGAGATAGTTGCTGCTATTATCCCTATTTTACTGAGACAGACAGCAGTTAAGTAACTCTCCCAGGGTCACATAGCTGATAAGTGTGTGAGGGCAAATTTGAACCCAGTTCTTTTTGATTCTAAGGCTGTATTGCCTAGCCTCTATAGCAGACTGCCTAATATAGTATCTGCTAAATAAAATGGTTTGAAAAGCAAACATTCATAAATTTAGTGTCCTTTTCCAAGCATCTGGATTTTTTAAAATTGACCAGTTCATGTAAAAGCCATCTGAAATGCCATCATCTACTTCTGAGTCACGTGGCCAAAGTTTTTATTCTCTTTTTGTCAGCACAAAATCAGCCACTTTGTTAGATAGGGTTGAGGAGGAAAGGGTTGTTTCAGTAAAAATGGGCAATATTCTGAAAGCTTGTTCCAAGTTTATATTGTTCCAAAGGGAGACATCTTTCATACAACAGAATGGTGTGCAACTGATCATTCACTGCCTGTGGCAAAAGTTTTTTTTTTTCCCTTATCTGAGATGGTCAAATAGGATGAATCAATGAAAAAATAACACTAAGGCTGATTTATTTTTTGATAAATTATTTAAACTATTGACCATCAGTTCACCTTTGAGTCATGAGTCACCTCCCCCCAACCTTGTGCAAAGATAATTCCATTTCCAGATAAATAGACTCTTTCTGGTCTTTTGGAGGCAGAAAGGTACTATAGATAAGACACTCAAAATGGGGTTGGAACAGATATATTGGGAATACTGGCTCTGCCATTTGCAAGCTGTGTGACTCTAAGCAAGTGACTTAACTTCTCTGAGTTTGTTTCCCAATCTGCAAAATAGAGACAATATTTATACTTTCTATTTCCTCCCATGTTTCTGTCACTTTAAGGACTGTAAACTGCTTTCCAGCATTATCCCATTTGATCCTCAAAACAATCCTAGGAGGCAGGTGCCATTTTTATTCTCATTTTGCAGGTAAGGAAACTGAGGCAAACAGAGGTTGAGTAAATGCCTAAGATGAGCATGAAACTCTGATTTTTCCAACTTCAAGCCAATTGCTCTGTAAGATGAGGTAATACAGGAAAAATGTTTTATAATCCTAGAGTACCTTGTCAGTATAAAGTACTACTAAGATTCTGTTCAGATTTTCGGAGTATTAAAAAAAGTTTCTCTAATGTTTGTTTGTGAGACTACCTTTCAAGAAAGGTTGCTAGTACTGCAAATGTCAAATTACCTCTGAGTTTGGCTCTGGCCCAAAAGGCCATTTGAGCAGATTTTCAGAGTAGGATCATAACATAGATAGATTTTTAGTAAGTGTAGCTAGGAAATGTTTATAATATTCTCTCCCAACTATTTCTCCCATTATCCTAGCAAACTGAAAAAAATTTCCCTTATCTGTAATCTCATCTGTTTGGGCACTTTACCATGCCATTTCTGAACCTTCCCTTTTCATGTGATTTTTGTTCCTCTCAAAAAGTAAGAAAAGAAAATTCTATCTAAAGAATAGATCTTTTAGTCCTATTGAGTCAACATGTTATGATAGAAAGATTATTGGACTGGGAATTAGAACATGTGATTTCAATACTCTTTGGAATCCTAAGGCCCTATGTAATTAATGTTGAGTTATTGGGGATAGCTAGGCGATACAGGGGATAGAGGACCAGCCCTGAAGTCAAGAGGACCTGAGTTCAAATATGACATCAGACACTGAACACTTCCTAGCTGTGTTGACCCTGGGTAAGTCACTTGATCCCAATTGCCTCAACAACAAAAAAAACCCAAAACTGTTTACAGTTATCAATAGTTGAAGTTTCATCTCTGCCACTTAAGTATCTTTATTATTTTGGAGAAGTATTTCACTTCATCAGGCCTCAGTTTCATTAACTGCAAAATGGGTGGATTGTATTAGATCCCAGGCTCACTTGAGGGAATTGGAGCTAGGAAGACATAAAGGTGGTCTTCAAGTATTTGAGGAGTTTTCACATGGAATAGTGAAAGGGTTAAACTGCTTCAGTTTGGCCCTGGAGGACAAAACCAAGAACACTGGATAGAAGTTGCAAAGAGGAAAATTTATGTTTGATATAAAGGAAAATCTCATGATTATTAGAATTGTTCAAAAGTTGGATGACTCTCTTTACAAGTCAGTGATTTCTTTTTCCTGGAGATCCTTCAAGCAAAACAGTGTTGTGGTAGGTATTATTTTTCAGGTATATGTGGTATGAAGAGCTTTCCAAATCTGAGATTCTAGGATTGAGATCCGCAAGGGACTTTAGAAATGAAGAAATTGAGACCTGATGAGGAGAAGTTGACTTGGTCATGGTTATAGCAAGTAGCAAGTAGCAGAGCCCAAATTCAAACATAATTAAGTATACAGATTTTTTCTTAATACCCTAGACAATCTCCAAGGTACCTTCCATTTCTAATATCCTTTGGCTTTCTAATCTTTTCAATGTTGGGGATGAAACCTAGGGGTGACACAAGTGACAGAGGAAATGTGAAACATTAAATGCTTTATTTGGGTTATAAGTTTGTTTCCTCCCTTGTCTTGCAGCATGCACATACAAAAACCAAGAGTGCCGTCTGACCATACATTATGAGCATGGATTCTCCATCACCACTGAGCCACAGGAGGGTGCCTTCCCCAAGACAATCATTCAGGCTCCCTATGAAAAGCTCAAAATGTCTTCAGATGATGGGATCAGGATGCTTTATTTAGACTTTGGCGGAAAGGAAGGAGAGATTGTAAGTAAGCTCATCACCAATATGGTCAGGGATTCATTTGGTTATCATTTATAGTCTTAAAGGCACAGTAGGTAGAGCAACTGGACTTGAAGTTAGGAAATCTGCACTTCAAATTCTTCCTGTGATCCTGAGCAAGCCACTTAATCTCTGTCAGCCTCAGTTTCCTCATTTGTAAAATGAGGATAATAAAAACACTTATTTCCCAGGGTTGTTGGGGGCTAAGAAGATACTATATGTGAAGTGCTTCACAAACCTTAAAACACTATGTAAATAAATACTAGGTATTTATTGAAAACTTGAGGTGGCGGAAGAAAAAAACCAAAACCAAAAACAAAAAAAAGAAAGAAAATTTGTGAGAAGAGGAGGGGTGTCCCTCCTGGTTATGTTTGTATAGGTATCTTTGTTTAACACTACATATATATCTTTCACTTTGGTTAAGAGGCTTCAGAAAAATTTGACGCAAATGCAAGAATTCTTTACAAAGTCAGTGCAAATATTGACTAAATATGATCTCTACGCTTTGTGTTTGGAATGTGTGCCAAAGTAGGTGGAAATTTGAGCATATTAACAAATAAAGTCAAAATTTGTTTGCTTTTAGCAACTAAAGAGCGCCCATTTGTGTAACCAGAGTTTTTAGTTTCTTTCAGTTGTGGTTTAGTGAAAAGGGTGTTGGAGGTAGTGACAGAAATTCTGAGCTTGAGTCCATTTGCTATTGCTGTGACTAAATTTGTGAAAACATCCCACTTCCCAATCCCTGATGTCAATTCAATGTCCTACTGTTCTCTGTCTCAGTCACGCCACAATTCAAGCTATCCCCAAATAGCTGCCACAGGAAGCATTGCATTTGCTCTCCCTGAAAGTCCTCATTCTTAGATTTGATGACCACTTGTAGGGGTTTTTTAATCAAGAATTGCTTTTTGGGTACACTATATGAAATAGACTGAAGAACTAGAGTTGTTTAGCCTGGAGAAGAGAGAACTGGGGGGACAGAATAGCTGTTTTCAAATATTTGAAAAGCTGTCATTTGGAAAGTGGATTAGACCTGTTCTGTTTGGTCCCAGAGGGTAAAGCCAAGATCAGTGCTGGGGAAGGGAAAAGGAGAGTTGCCACGAGGCACATTTTAGGATCATAGGCCGCTTGAGTTAGAGCTGAAGGGATCACTGACTCCAACATCTTCATTTTGCTGATGAAGAAACTGAGGTACTGAGAGGTTAAGTGACTTAAATTCACACAGCTAATAAGAATCTGGTGATACTTAAACCCAAGTTTTCTTGAATTAAAAAAAAAATGTCCTAATACTGAAATTCTGTAATTCCCTGAATCCATTCCTTTTTATTTATTTAATTATTTGCTTTTTTGCTGAGGCAATTGAGGTTAAGTGACTTGCCCAGGGTCACACAGCTAGGGAATGTTAAATGTCTGAGACCAGATTTGAACTCGGGTTCTCCTGACTTCAGGGCTGGTGCTCTATCCACTGTGCCACCTAGCTGCCCCATATAATGTATAATTTAAATGTATAATTTAAAGCAACTGAAATCAATGTGAAATCCTCAAATGATCTGAAAGCCAATAATTTCAACATGGTGCCTGACTATAATTCTCCTTCATCCCCTGATTCTTCTGGGCTATTTTAGCATTTGTAGGGATCATATATGGGTTTCTTTTTCTATTTCAAAAAAGGGCGCTGATTAAAATGCCATAAATAAATTTAGGAGCTTCAGTCAAGAGATCTGAATGCCATTGATCCAATTGATGCCCAAATAAAACAGGGATTACCCAATCTATAGAATCCTATAGGAGGCCATAAACCACCATAATGAATTAATACTATCTAACTGCCACATAATAATCTACATTGAATCCCTGTGCAAGGTTCTAAACTAGCCTTTTTTTTTTCTAGCATCCAATATGGCTTCACAATACTTTATTGAATTGCTTGCCTGATTGCCTTCCTTTTTCTTTCTTTCTCTTCCTTTTTTTCTCTCTTTCCTTCTATTCCTCTTTTTTATCTTTTTTCCTTTTCCTTCTTTCCTTCTTCCCTCTCCTCCCTCTCTTTTACTCCCTCTCTCCATCCCTCCCCCCCAACTCATTTCCTAATGCTTATAATCTAATTAGAGACAAAATGTATCCACAGGCTCCAATGAGAGAAAGTAAGATGTAATCTGTAAAGAAATGATCAAAACAACAAATCATTAAATTAGTGTTACATACAGCTCCTATGGACATTTAGGAAGGAGCTTTATTTATTAGGTTTCTAATTTATGTAAATCATGTTTATGAAAATGATTTGTAAGATGCACAGTAATGAATACACTAAAAATTTATTGCTTTTTCTCTTAGAAATTTGGATTTTAGAATCATAAGGTATCTTGGAGATCAAGTAATCCAATGTCTCATTTTACAAATGAGGAAATCAAAGCCCAGAGTTAGGCAATGATTTATCCAAGGTCACATGGAAAGTGGGAGAGCTTCTCTAAATCCATTTCCAATATTCTTTTCATAATGCCATATTGAATAAAAGATAGATATCTTTTAAAGGTAATTTGCCTAATATAGAAAATGAACTTTTACATATCTCCAGATGCCACCTCCCAGTGGATGAGTGGCCAAAGGATATAACCAAAATGATTCTCAGCTACATTGTAGGTCATTTACAAGCACATGAAAAATTATTTTAGATCACTAGAAATAAGAGAAATGCACATTGAAATAAATATCTCTGAGGTTTTACTAAAAGCCCAGAAAATTGACTGTGATAAAACATAAGAGAAGTCAGTCATGGCAAACTGTGGGAAACAAGCATGCTAATAATGCATTGCTGGGAGAGCTGTGGTCACTGCAAATATTCCAGAAAACAATTTGAAACTATGCTAAACTAATGATTGCAATGTCCAAACTCTCTAAGCTAGAGATTCCACTACTAAACATATTGGGGCTAGGGGGTAGGAGGAGATTAGGTTATTTATTTCCAAAATCTGCCAGAATCTACCAATGCTGGCTTGGTTAATATAATTCTAAGTCTGTTATGACCTCCCTACTCTTGCAACATTGACAATATCAGTCTATACAAAACCAGGCTGGGTTCCAAGCCAAGGAGTATGTGTGTGTGTGATGGGGTAGGGGATGAGGAGGGTAACTTGTCCCCCTTCCCATCACATATTTTTTTCCAATAAGATTGTTTAGCATTATTTTAAATGCAATTCCCAAACCCAAAACATTTATAGCACAACCAGTTACCAATATCACTAATACTTCTATTTCCCTTTTTTTGAAAGTTAGGGAAGGAGAAGGTAATTTTGTGTTTGAGGAAACTTGGTTGCATCCCAATGGAACCAGAGGTGTTATAGGGGCTGATACAGATTGCAGGGTGATTAGAAGACACAGAAAAGGTAAAATTAGAAAGAAAGTCCCATCAAAATATCCTTAGCCTTATTTTGTGCAATATCAAAGAACTGAAACAAAGCAGATGCCCACTAACTAGGGAATGACTAAATTTCATGTAGTAAATGAATTTAATAGGATCTTACTGTCTAGATACAAAAATAGGCAAAAAGACATTTCCTGTCCTCAGGAAGTTTGCTCTTCAGAGATGGAAGACTGTAGACATGAAATTATATTATTAATATGTACTTACTAGTCTCAGATTTTTTTTATTGAACTACTTTTTTCTTCTTTCCTATCCTTTGTTACAAGGGAAGTTTCACTGGGAGAGACTGGGATAATTTATAAATTTTGGTGATGTAAAAACATTATGAACAAAAATTTTAAAAAATTTAAAGATAGTTCATCTAATTACAATCATCTTCAGGTCCTTTTGTTGTGAAAAACCAATTATTCAATAATAATCATCAACCTAAAATCTCTCTCTCTCTTTTTATTTCAGCAGTTAGACCTTCACTCCTGTCCCAAACCTATTGTGTTCATCATTCATTCCTTCTTGTCAGCTAAGATTACAAGGCTTGGATTGGTGGCGTGAATGGAGGAGTAATGGTTTCCACAAGAAGAAGCAGAGCCACCATGCTTACTGGAAGTATGATTCACCAATTCATGTTAGGTGCTAGCCAGTCACCAGCAGTGCCCCAAGAGGAGCAGAGGACATTGGTTATCAGGTCTAGCCAGTCCCAGTGACTCTCTGAGGCATTGCTTGCAGTTTAGTCAAACACAAAGGAACTACATTAAGAAAAAAGCAACATTTAGGGGGCAGCTAGGTGGTGCAGTGGATAGAGCACCAGCCCTGAAGTCAGGAGGACCTGAGTTCAAATCTGGTCTCAGACACTTAACACTTCCTAGCTGTGTGACCCTGGGCAAGTCACTTAACCCCAATTGCCTCAGCAAAAAGGAAAAAAAAAAAAAGCAACACCTGGAATTTCAGAACCAGTTTCTTTAGTCAAGGAAAATGTCCTTATCAGGGGGCAATAAACAGATTGTAAATATTGAAAAAATGAGGCTTAAAAAAAAGTTCAATGATTTGAAATGATTGAAAATATACTGTAAAATAGAAATTAGCATATTATTGTGTGTTCACACTTCAGAATCATTGTTGTATCTATTTTCACATAACTTGTTTATTGATATTGAGCAAGGGCTAAGTAGGTGAAGGATGGACATTTATCACCCTCCTCCCCCAAAATAAGTGATACAGGATTAGAATCAGACTATTTCCACCTGCTAAATAAATTTAATTTTTGAGGGGACAATTTTTTTTCACATAGAATCTGGTCTTTTATAAGATTCACAGATTTCAGGACAGAAATTTATAAATCATCTAATTCAGCTCCTCCAGATGACAAAACTAAGGCCAAAAAAGGGAAAAGAGATCTCCTCAAAGTCAAGCATGTAGTAAGTAACAGAGTTGTGAATCCATATCCTGACTCCAAATCCAGCCTCTTCACAATCCTAAAATATGGTATGGCTACAATACCCTTTTTTGATGGATTATATTCCTTAAGTAAGATAATGATTCTGAAGTGTTTTCAGTTAATGAACGTTGAGCCAAAAAAAAAAATTTTTTTTTTTCAACAGAAATCAGCCTACTGATTGGTAGAGTCGGAAACTGCATAGGTTACTTAGTGCTTGGGGGAAGATAATTAATCCTGGGATTCCAATGTGAATACTAAAGCCTGTTCTCTGTCAGCAGCAGGCATTGACTATAAGCTTTCTGGGTTGGAGAGCAAGTCACAAGAGCTATCTTTAACATGTAAAAGAAAAAGAAGAAACCCTACCAAATCCTCCAAATTCTTTGTCTCTGGTTCAGTTTTGTTGATGTCAGTGGAGTATGGAATCAATGATTCTTTACATGCCATTGTGACTGGGAAGAGCAGGTCTAGTCACATACCAGCATGTGCTACAAATTATCCCCAAACCAAATTCTATCAGTACTTTGGGTCTTTTTAGAATCATAGAGATTGTAGCTAATAGCCTGGTTTTATTTTACCAAATAATCAGGGAGATGTTCAAATCTAACTTCATTGAAACAAAAATCTCAGAGATTTCGATTTATATCAATTTCATTCAACATTTAAACCAGATTCTTCTCCCCTGTGGTTTGTATAAATGAGCTTAGCTAATTTTCAGAATCACAGGGTTTTTGTTTTTTGTTTTTTTGTTTTTCTTTTTTTGCAAATATCTATGCAAAGAATTTAAAAGAGGTAAATTTGAAAATTGGCTCACCTGCTCTCAAACCTCTCTGCTGCCAGGGATATGAAATGAAATGATGTGCAAAGCCTTAGGGGGGTAGGGTTGGGGAAGGAAGATAGATTTTTCTTAAGTGTGCTTATAAATTCGGATCTTTATATCTATAAAGCTAAAGATTGAAATGCAAGTTTATGTACTGTAGGAAAGGTTTGACAATTTTGTAAGTTGCACTGCATTATTTCCTTATATATCTAAAAATCACTGGAATGTTGTTCTACATGAGAATTTTACTTGTGCATTGTAAATAACTTCTTAGGAAACATGCTAGTGCCAAGAGCTGAAGTCGCCACAGTACATAATCCAGGGTGCTCAGTACTACATGAAGAATGAGTGACTTACTCAGAATTAATGTGCAACAATTCTATTATATATTTATAGAAAAATTTAAATGATGGCAATTGCAAATATTCTTTCTTCATCACTTACCAAGTTTTGGACTGATTCATATCTGGGTGGGGTCACAGAATGATACTACCTTCTCTGCATTTATAAAAGTTTAATGAAAATATTTATATTTTAGAAGAAATATATTTGAATAAAATTATTGGATTTTTCTGAAGCAAACTAAAATGTGTCATTAGCAAGTAACTTAGCTTTTATTAAGAGAATTGTGTATGTGGGTCATTTATTGCTCTAGAGAAGCTGAAGTGCTTGTGCTGGTGGGCTTATCACAGAGTGGCTAAAATAGACCAGCTCATAATAATATGTGTGCTTATGCGTAGAGATAGATAAATATATTAAATATTTAGATGATAGATATAGAGATGGAGTTATCCAGATCTCCCCACCCCTCCAAAAAAGTCTGTCATGAAAGTAACTACAATATGTTCAAAAAGGAATATATAGAGATATGTATTATTTTTGTATATATGTATGTGTATAGATAGAAATAGATTTCTACCTATGTAGGTAGATATCCATTTCTATCTATGTCTATATAGAAAGTTAAAGATGTATATAGATCCATCTCTAGAAAGAGATAGGTATATAGCAATAGATACCTACATCTATACAGGTACTTAGGTAGATATTTATATTTTTACATATATATTTTCCTTTTTGAATGAAGCACACATTGTAGTAATGTTGATAACAGGCATTTTGGTTTGGGTTTTCTAATTTCATCTATGTGGGGAAGAACTTCTAGTATGGAAACTCCTTCCATGGTACAATGGAAAAAGTGTAGGATTTGAAGTCAGAGATGAGTTCAAGTGCTGTCTCTGCTGCTTACTGCCTGTAACTTTTCTCCAGTTTCCTTACTTATGAAAATGATGGAGTTGGATTAGTTGACCTCAAAGTTCCCTTCCAACTCAAAATCTACAATCCTACAAGCTATTCATAGGGCTATGCTATAACTTAAAGCCTGGAAGAGTCTGGGGCACTGAGATATTTAAGTGAATTTATATTTTTACATAACTAGTACGGTTCAAAAGAAAGACTTTAATTCTAAGGCCAACCCTCTCACTATACATTACATCAAGCTGCCTCTCATAGAGGCTTTAAGATATTAGTGGAGAAAATTGAGAGAAATTGATTCTGGTAAACCAATGGAACCACTGGTTTTGTCTATGGTGGTTTTTTTGTTTTTTGTCAAATTATCTTAACCAAGCAGATTGACAGATTAGCAGCGTCTTCTGTCTGTTTTAATAAATGGATTAGTTGCATTTGCAAGCCATATATATGTATGTGTATGTATGTATATTTAATGTAGGTTAAGGTTGGTAAAAGTGCACAGTATTATTATCACCAGATTCATAGACTTGCCAATTTGTAATCAGTAGTGGCTGGTGGATGAAAAATCATTTCATGCATTTCTAGGAGAAATGAAATGTTAAATGAGGGCTGTGAGTAACACAAATGTCAGAATGAAATAAAATGATGTACCCTTTAGAAGGAATTTGGGAGACATACAGACCCTGAAGGTCTCCTTTGAAAAATCAGAGGGGCACCAGAACTGGCTTCTGTGTTGTCAAAGCCTTGTTTATTCTGCTTAATGAATTCATATCAGTTCAAATAATTTAGAATGGCCTTAAAAAAAATTCTTCTGAACTTGAGTAGGATCCATCTGGTTTTTGGTTTTCATGTATCTACTGTAACCTCTAGAGATGATCTGAAGACAGGAAGGAAGGTGACTTTTTGAATGTATCACAACAACAAAACAATGCCTATATAAATAATATCATCAAGATATTTTTCTAATGAAACTAGTTGAACTTTAAAAATAAACATTATCCAATTTATAGCCAGGTAGCACACAATGCAAAGTCAACAACCATGAACATAATTTGACAGGTTTCCCAACAGTTTCAGAAGAAAGGCAGAGAACTGAATGGGCTTGAAGACTGTTCGGTTATTTTTGTCCAAGATAACTTAGTGCCTAGCATCATTAAGATTTCAAGAGTAAAGTGAAAAGTACAAAGGATTTCCAGCTCCAATAGCTTATCCCTAAAATCACTTAAATCTTACAGGAGAAGATCACAAAGGATTAAGAGAATGGCAAAAATTAACTTTTTGTGATGAAATTTTGTTGAATTAACTGGTCTTCAAAGCAGGATGGCAAATACTTTTCTTATGCTGGCGTTTTATTGTAATGGTATCTCTTGTAATTGAATTTAACCTGTACACCAAACTCTAAAGGTTTGTCTTGATTCTCTTTTATGGTAAAATTTGAATTGAACTAAAATATGGCTTGAAATAAGTGTTCCACAGAATAGGGCTTAAGAAAGATTTGACATGCCAGCTATCTTCAAGGATTCAAAGAGAAGTCATGGGGCACTGGATTGGGTTCCCCTAAGCCATAATGAACAAAACCAGAAACAAATGTTAGAAGATTAAAAAAGATAAGAGTTCCCCAAATAGAATGGGCCACCTGGAGGGCACAGGGGTGGAGTAAGGAATGAATGTTGCAAAGGGGATTCCTGGTCAGAAACAGGAAGTTAGACCAATGAAGTCACTCCCAATTCTGACCATCAGTGATTAGGGGAAAACTTTCAGATTTTTATAGTAATAAGATCTGACCTGGAAGAGTAAAACTAGTCCTTTAGAAATACTCAGTTTAACAGTTCTGACAAATGTTCTTCTAGCCTTTACTGGAATACCTCCAATGATGGCAAGTTTACTACCTCTTAAGTAGTTTGGGTTATTTTTTTTTTTAAGTTCTATTTTTTTTTTTTACAACTTTTATTCTATTTCTTTGAAATTTTCATCACTTTAAGGAGCTCAAGGTACAGAACTCACTCTACCAACATGGATTACAATTCACATTTTATTGTCTGGGGCACTGAGAACTTAAGTGACTTTTTTGGGAGTCCCACAGCAAAGATGTCAACAGCAAGGCTAGCTTTCTCCTCTATATCACTTTTCAATTATTCTAATACTGAGTATTCGTACCCCATCCCACCCACACATTCTACATGAACCCAGATCAATCTTATAACAAGATCAGAAATAGTTATTTTATTTAAAGGTGTTTCTTTATCTTCAATATTCAAATGAATCTTTGATCTTATCCAGGTAGATAGTCCATCCAACCATGCAAGTCACTAATCCTTGCCTGCTAATCCTACAGGCCTTTTTGTCCATGTCCTCCCCCACATTCTGTGCAGGGGCTGCATCTAACATAGTGGGTACCTTTCTTGCTTTCTCTGGAGATCCTGAATAAAGCATTTAGACCATTCCTTGAGTTGTTTTTTGTGACAGATTTCTTTTTTACTCACATATTCTCCATTAAATTGTGAGCTCTTTGAGGGCAAGGACTATCTTTTCTTTTTGTATTCCCAAGGCTTAGCAAAGTGCCTAGCACATAGTAGGTGCTTAATAAAATGATCATTGACTGATAAAATCTTTTTTTTTTTGTTTCTCATAATTCCACTGATTGTGGTACAACCTACTTACACCCACCATATGCCTTTTGACTGACCTCCATAAACACATTTTATGAAAAAATAAAACTGTAAGAGACCTTCTCATTGTGTTGTTTTCTTAAAGGATAAAGAATATAAGAAGGATTCTTTTTTTTTCCTAAGTATAATTGTTTTAAACTATGTGAGGAATTCTTTCATGATTATTCCCCTCATATTTTGTATTTGTATGTGTTTATATGGTTCAAAATGACAAAGAATGAGTATCTCATTCAAATCAGAGCTGAGTGTCAACATTACATCCCAGATTTTGCTGCTCTTTAAACAAAAACATTTTCTGTGTTGGTGGATGAAGTATTCAGAAGCACTTGATATGTAAACTAGTCTTGTGATGGTAAATGAAACATTGCCTTGTTCATAACAAATAGTATTTCATTGCAGGCAAATCTCTTTTATTTCTAAAATTTATTTTGCAATATCCTATATGATAGAACTCTTTGAACATGAACCCCCAAATCAATTATCAGGTCACCCATGGTGCTTCAAATCAAACGAAATTTGATTTCCCTTAGGAAGTACACCTGTACAGCTTGTTAAAGTGATTAAGTCATGTTACAAGGTGGGCATGCAATCAATTTTGTATCATTTTAATAGGAAAGCAGCAGGAGCAACTAATTTGTCCCCTTTATTCTTTAGTCATTTATCCTTGGACACACCAGACACCTTTCTGGAGCAGAAGAGCTCAGGGCTCCTTACATAGGGAAAAAAAAAAAAAAAGTAATTCATCCCCAAACATGGAAACAGTCTTATTGGGTCTTATTAAAATGGGGCTTATTGGGGCAGCTAGGTGGTGCAGTGGTTAGAGCACCAGCCCTGAGGTCAGGAGGACCTGAGTTCAAATCTGGTCTCAGACACTTCCTAGCTGTGTGACCCTGGGCAAGTCACTTAACCCCAATTGCCTCAGCAAAAAGCAAAAAAAAAAAAAAAAAAAAAAAAAGGGCTTATTGCAAGGTACTCAGCCCAGGTGGAAGGAAGAGTCTTGGCTCCTTCAGGTCTTGGCTATGTCAGAGCTCCAGAATGTAAAAGGAAATATAATTCTTCTCAAGAAACAATGCTTCCTTTATTTTGAACAATTTTAGATCATAACATTTTGGATCATTCAAGCAGATTTTCCTCTCCAAAAATATAAAAACCAAGTCTTATGCAAAATTTTTGAAAGGATATTCACCCATTACTTCAAATTCCAAAGAATTGTAATTGGAGGCAATTCACCTCTGGTATCAGAGGATATCTGGTTTGGTTGGAAGTGAGCTTAAAGATCATTTAGTTCATTCCTGATATTTTTTTTGGAGAAGCAGCTGGAATTCTGAGGTCATAAAACTGGAAAAAGGCAGTCATGACTTAATTCCAGGTCTCCTACATAAGACTCCTATAATATAGTTTTCTCATGTCTCAATAAGTAAAAATGAATAAATATTTTAAGATGTCTTACAAATAGTAGGGTTCAAATCCAAAGTTTTTTCAAACCAGGGGTTCCATTAATTAATAATCAATGTGCTTTCAAGTAATAAGTCAACAATGAATTTTTAGATTTGAAAGAACTTTACTGTTTGTGGCGCATTATGTATTAATGAAGGCCTATTGTGAAATGCAATTTTTTCATTAACTTTCCTTATCTGATCTAAAATTATCCATTTGTAACATCACTTATTAGTAACACATTTGTCATATATAAAGATAATGCATTTCCTTTTGTTTAGAAACATGCATATATATAATACATACATCTATGTGTATACACACATATACACACATTAAATAAAGAAGGGACCTTAGAAATCATTTAGTTCAGCATTTTTATTTTACAGAAGGGGTAACAGGTCAAGAGAGCTTATATTAAATGCTCAAGAGAATAAATGAGCTGCTAAAAAGGAAAGCCTGGATTTTAAACCCAAGTTCTGACACCGTATCTGTTTCTGTTCTGTTAGGTCACTCATTCCAGCTTTTACTAACTCAGACTTTTCTCTAAGACTAGCCATCCCCATCCCCATCTTGCATTATAAGTAATTAGTAAGGTTTTACTGTGATCATTGTTGGAACTTGGGAATAATACTAAAGGTCACAGTAGCTTACAAGATGTCTAGCTATCTTAGTTCGTTCTAATATTGTAGATGGATTTTTAACCAAACAGGTCTTTGGCTCCCATTTTTGAAGTCTTTTCCTGCTTATGTAACCACTGCATAAACACAATTTTTGTCCCCTTAGCAAGGGGGAAGTTGTGAAAAGATTTTGAACTCTACATCTAGACATCTTTCCTAGACATATCAAGAAGAGGAAAATTATACAATACTAGGAGCATGGGCAGCATCCTTGATACATTACTTTGATGCGCATATGTTACTACTTTAACAAGGCCCATTATAGTGGGAGCAGGAAGGATAAAGTCTTGGGTTTTTATCATGGCAATTATGCCAAAGGATGGGAAAGAAATATTGTGAATAAATGATACAAAGCCAGGTTGTGTGACTGATTTTTAAATGCAAGAAACATGCATGCATTGTTTGCATAAAATTTGCATGCTTCTGCATAAATTGTGCACCAAGTGTGTACTCTTAAGGCTTTTGTACTCAATAAAATCATCTTGCTTACTTTAAAGAGGTCCCTTCCTGATTTCATCTCTAACCTTCCCATTCTCCTACTTTCATCTCCCCTTTGCACCATTTTCCCAACAGAAAGGGAAGGGTAGAGTCCTGAATACAATTTGCTATGTGCTATTTAATTTCAAGAATCAGCCTACAAAATGAATTCGTTAAGAATTCATTTTCAGTGCAGGACTTGGTTACCAGAAAGCTGCAATATCACCTTATGGTCACCAGAGGGTAGACTGTAGATAGACATTGAAAGTTCTAAAGGAATTATTCAAAGTCTGTCCCAGGTTCTACAGAATTCATTATAATAAATAGCTGAATCTCCACAAGACAAAAAATACTCCGTGTAATAAAATCCCATTCAGATGGCCCATTTGAGGCGATATGAATCCCATATGATCCAAAATGATAGCTTGTTCCCAAGGATTTATGGCATGCTTAGATTTTGACTTTTACCATGTTCAAATCCATATTTCTTTCCCAATAATGAGAGGGAAGGAATATACTCTCAGACACTTATCACAGGATCATATATTTAGAGCTGAGGGATCCCAGAAACCATCTAATCCAACCTTTCTTTGTACATGGTGAGCTGAGGCTCAGAGGATGAATAATTTCTTCAGTCACAAAAGTAGTCAGCATCAGAGGCAAGATTTGAACTCTGGGCCTCTGATTCCAGTCATGCCCCACTGTACCACACTGCCTCATGTAAGATCAGAGTTTTTTATCAGTTCTTAGGGAAATCAAACACTATTAGACAAGGGATTAAGCTATTATTGTGTTCTATTAATATTTCCTTTAATAAAAAAGTTTGGGATGTTATGATTTTTAATTCTCCTAGGCTCTGACTATATTGATTTTAAAGTGATTGTCAAAGAATCCAATGAATAATTCTTTTATTTTTCCCCACTAAGGAATACCTCTTTAGATACCCACAATTCCATGGAGTCAGGAAAAACCATTAAACTGTGTCAAAAACAACAATCAGCAGTCGTGACATTGTTTTAAAAAAAAAAAAAAAGATTATATCTTCTGCAACAACAAACAGGCACAGCAAGAAGCCATCTAAAGGAATTAAGTGGGACTTTGGTTTTTAAAGTAATTCAACAGTCTTCCTAAATTTCAAGCCAACAAATTATAAAGAAATCTAATGAACTTATAATCATGCTTCTGGATATTGCATTAGTGAGTACGTCAAAGATGTGTTTCATGATTTGCTTCCATGAACGGATTCACCCAGTGATAAAAAGTATTTCACTGGAACCTTTTGATCTCCCACATAATTACAGAATGTCCTATTTGGACTCACACATTCTAGAACACCCAAGTCAACCCTTAAATTTTAACAGAAGAAGGAACTGAGGACCACAGAGGGAGTGTCCTGCCTAAGGTCAAACAGCTGGCAAAAGGTGGAGTCAAAACTCAAACCCAGTTCTTCTGAGACCTGGGACGGTTTTTGTGCTTTGTTTCCTCTTTTACACCACAAAGATTCAGTATTGCCTCACTTTACATAAAAAGTTGGGAGCAAATTGAATTTTTGTCACTTAAATTCCTCATGTAACCTTGGGGAATCATTACTGGGAGGAAGCCTGGAGTGGATTCTTGTTTAAAAAAGGCTTTTATAATTCATCTAATCAGTTATCAATTGCTTATTTTGTCCAAAGCGTTTTGTAACTGTCTTTTCCAGTTTGTTGAAAGAGGGGCATACCGGAGTCCTAAAAGATTTGTGTTTAAGGAAAACAACCAAAGTCATTATAAACATGCTGGCTGCAATGTTTGTACTCATTTACAAATAGACTATGAGCAAATGACTTCCTGGATCACAAGTCCCAATCAATCTCTAGTTAAAAGCTTTCCTAGAACAGGGTCAGCCAGGAAAGGTTACCACTGCAAAGTAATTAACAGGGAAACAACACCCTCTCTTCCCCCATCCCCACCCTTTAAAAACTAAGATAGAGGCCTGAACATTTGTTAATTAGGATTAAATTGGTTTTATTTTTAACCCTCCCCAAATGAACTTCCTCCAATAAAGGCAGTCAATATCTAGACAACTTAATGAAGACAGCCCCAACCTCGGGAGAACACTGCTTTTCAAATATCCGTTTTCTTAATTAGAAGGGAGTGTTGAGGATAAATTGGCCTCTCCTCATCTGAACTGTCACTTCTTACACAACAGAAATAGATCTATTAAAGGAGGGACTGCAGTACATTCTCCTCCCCTTGCTCTCATTGATGGCTTCATTCTTATTCTACCCACAAAAAGTCAAATATGATTTTAAAGAGAGAGAAAGACTAGTTTCTTGCCACCACTTTATGCTTGGCATTAATCTAAGTTCCCAGCTACAGGATATCGGACAAGTCCTTTCCTTTTATCTGTTAAAACATATTTGATATCTAAGATTCGGCCATTCTGTCTCATCCTCATAGTCTGTGAGCTTTTGCTCCACCAGAGTTCAAGCTTCTTTTTTCTAAGGAGTTAACTATATATGGAACAAGGCCCTAATGTGGGCTTTGGGAGGGAGGCTTCAGCAGTGAGACAAAATTTTGAAAGATAGTGCTGTTATTCTTAACCTAGTGTTCAAGAGAACTGTCAGGTACTCTATGATCTATTAAAGTGTGAATCCAGCACCTATAATTCCAAATTCGATGCACTTTTATGTAAGCTATTGCTCATTTATTTAAAGTAAACACATTTTTAAGGTTTTCCTTAGTGCTAATATAAATTGAGTCTAATCTCTTATACCTTCAACATATGTACCATCTATAAATCTTTTTTAAGATAACTGAGGTTATTATTGAACTTCTGAGTCATTAATTAACATGCTGAGAATTGGTAGATGGTACATCCCTTTTATCCCTACTAAAGCAGAAAAAGACTAATCTCTTAGTATATTTTTAGGAAAAAAGTGAAAACAAAAAACCCCAGTTCATCCAAAACATTCTATTAACCCCCAAACCCTTAACTCTATTATTCACTCACTGTTTACTGAAGTTTTATTGTAGTACTTCAATTAATTATGCTTCTGGGAATTAAGTTTTTAATAAAATCAATCAGCATGGGCACAAAGAGTGATCTCTAGGGTGGATAAGAACAAAGAAGAATTTTGTCAGGATTATCCTTTCTTGGATTGGTTAGGAATCCAGGTTCATCTAAGGATAAGTTCATATTTATGATGCTCACACAAGTCTACTATCAGGAAGTGAAAAGATGTGTTAGTCCAGTTCTAGGCTGCCTCTTGAAGAGAAAAAGGATTAGAAACATCAGAGCCAACTTTTTCAAGACATCGTTCAGTTATCAGATACATAAGCTATTCATATATATATATGAATTTTATAAAATTCTTCATACTGAGGAATCTTGGAATAAATGGATGAAAAGGCAAAATGTCCATAAGACTGTATGTTTTTTGGCTGTTAACCTATGCCTTTCAAGAGGAAACTCTTGTTGAAGAACACTTCTTCTATTATCTTTGCACCTGAAAATGAAAGTTTTTACCGAGTATCCCTGAAATATCTCCTGTTTTAGAGGCATTATTGTAGGTGGTATTTCTGACCACTACTACATCATTGGGTTCTAAGGAAATACTTGAGCTCAGGTCTTCCTGATTGCAGCTCTCTATCCATTGTGCCACCTAAATTGTAGCGATCATTAGTTCCATTTCTTTATTTAACAGATAAGGATACTGGGTCCCAGAGAAAGTAATTTTTATAAGTGAAGAATGAGTTTTGAATGATGGCCTCACAATTCCTGGTTTATTTCCTTACAGAAAAATATTCCCAGAAAAGGACAATTCTTTGATGAGAAAACAAACAAACAAAATTCTTGTTTAGTTCTGATTACATTTACTAAGTGACCTCTGTAAAATATCTTTGATCTTGAGAGTAGACCTATACATCAGGAGAAAAGAATTCTTTCTCAGTGGTCAGATAAGTAATAAATAAATAAAATGACCTTCTGAATTGAAACAGCTGAGGCATTTCAACTCTGGATGACTTGATCACCAAAGTTCTACAGTAGAGGTGTCAAGGGAGTTACATTAAAATGTAATTGAGAAAAAGATGACAAAATAAATATACAACAATATAGATAACTTTAACAAGGTTTTCCAAATCATGGTGGCCCCCTTTTCTATTTGAGTTTTGATAACATTGTTCTAGAGACCTGAAAAGATAAAAATGAAGTGCCTTTTCAGAAGATGGCTCAACAATTTCCCTATCCCATGGTTACAATACTAATAAAATAAAAAATATAATAGTTTCTCATTTAAATTAAGGGGAAAGTATCAGAGATGGAAAAATGTATTTTTAAAGCCATATTAAAATAGATATTCTTCATGTTGTGAGTAGGGAGTATGGGATGTCCAGGAAGAACTAGTACATCTGGTGTGAGGGCTTCCTGAGTCCTTTTCAAGTATGCTCCTTCCAGCTTTGGTGTGCACCTAACTCTCACCTGTTGCTCCAAGAAGCTGTATCACACAAAGCAGTCACACACTGGTAAAATCATATCAGCAGATGGGCTAAATCAGATTGAGAGTAACCAATGGACTTCAAACCTCTTAATGAGTTAAGAGTTAAGGAAAAAGAAGACATCACCAAATTATATAGGAGGTAGCCCATGATGTGATAGCTAAATATAAAGACCTCTGCCAGTAGGATAGGTGAATAAGAACAAATTGTTCCAAAGGCCATGAAGGAGGGTAAAGAAGATGGTGTGAAGTATTTAGAGTTTGGTCAGCTATCAAAGATACCAAGTTCATCCACTGAATGCTAAGCCATCACTAGGACTCTTAATTTTTATCTTGCTACTAGACTTCATTTACTCTGGAAGAGAGTAAAAGAGACTTTGTCTAACTCTGCCATACTAAAATTGAATTCATTTAACATTATCCCCGTGATATCACTGGTCCTCTTCAAAATGAAAAATGGAACAACAAAAGTCAAAATGCTTCATTTAATATTTTAGACATGCTTCAAAGTTTCCCCATCATAATAAGAATTTCCATTTGAAAGGAATTTTAAAACTACTAATCAATAAGATGTATCTATTTATAAAAGTTTAAATGAAGAGATATAAACTATCCTTTAAACATCTGCAGGGCCTTAGGGAAGAGAGAAAAAGGAAGGTAAGGATCCCAAAAAACTTTTTGTCTATCAAACCCACAGAATTAAAAGAGCAAAGGCTGTTGATCTAAGGGTACAAATTGCTAAATGAATGAAAAGTAGAGAAATTTCTTTTCAAAAATGATCTATTAATACAATAGATTAAATCTTGAAACAAATACCCCAAAATATTAAAATAATGGAATGATTCCCACTATGGAAATAATTTTTCCATAGTAATAATAATAATTTTGGAAAAAGCAGACATCACCAAATTATATAGGAGGTAGCCCATGATGTGACAGCCAAAACAACAAAGTCGGAGAAAATAAGATTCAAATGCTGCCTCTGGCATATACACTTTGTGTGAATATAAACAAGTCTCCTAATTTTTCTGACTACTCACTCAGTGTTCCACCTCTAGAATTATAATAATACCTATAATACTGCACCTATCTTCCAAGAGTTGCTATGAAAATCAAATAAGAAATATGTAGGCAGGGACTATTCCATCTTTGAATATTAAAAATTCAGCACATAGTAGGCACTTAATAAATGCTGATTGATGGATTGGTCCAAGGACCATAATGCTAGTTTTTAATGAGGTGCTCTCAGTTGAAAAGCAAGAGCCCTTTAGGGTGGTTAGTTACTGAGAAAAGAATCACAAAGAAGAGAAAAATAATTTCTTCTCCTTTTACTTTTACTTTTTATTTTAATTTTTTTTTTTTTTTTAAACCTTCTCCCTCTTCTTACCTCCTCTCCCAGCAAGGCTGTGCCTTATTCGAAATATATTCATTCTCCCCCCGCCCCCCACCACCATTGAATTAAAATTTTGGTTTCCATAGAGCAGCAGACTTTACCTAGATGTTAAGGGAAAGCTATATATGAAACTAATTCACACTAAGTTAAAAATGACTGAGAGTCCCTGGCCTTTTTGCCTATAAGCATTTGCATTTTAAAAAGGAAAATGCTTACCTAATTTAAAAGAAAAAGAAATCTTTCAATAGCAGAATTCCAGACAGCAAGATACAGTAGAAAAATTTAGGCAAAGTGGGGGAGATCTTTTTCCTCTGGTGGGGGGGGGGGTAGGGGTTTAGAGGGAAGTGAATAGTGGTCCTGTGGAAGGAGAGTAATTGACCATTGCTAGACAAGCTACAAAATTTGGAAGATTACTGTAAGACAAGTTTATTTTAGCTATTGTTTCTTTTCATAGCTTTTTTCTCCTTCGTCTAATTTCTAAACTCACAGCTTCCAAGCCATTAAAAGGAGGTGAGGCAGAATTCATTAATGTACAAAAGAATTTTGGGAAAACCATCAACTTTTATGTTAGGAATTAATAGTTTGGGACTAAGAGGAAGGGCAAATAACAAAATTGCAGAGATTGGTAATTTAAGTTGGTCAAATAATATAAATATTCTACCCAAGAAATGGAAAATAAAAATGTTCTGTTTATTGTATTATTAAAATAACTGTAAATAATAACTATACAAAACATATAAAATATTTTCTCTTGTTAAGGTACAGAAAAGTAGTATAAATATGCACATAAATTTAAAAATACACAGCTAACATCCCTAACTCTGTAGGGATTAAAGGAAGTCAATAAAATAAAATAATCTTAAATTGAACAAATATTTATGCCAAGTTTGAAACTTAGAACTTAAGTGAGACAGAAAATGTCAAAAACCTCCCATAATTTAACAATATATTCAAACAGAATCAATCTGTTATTTCTTGCTCGTCTTCTCTAATACCCATTCAATTACCTGTAGAAAAAGAAAATTTAGATTATTCTGGTAATGTGTCAACACAAAACAGAAAGAGTTAGAAAATCTAAATCTCTGAGAAAACTATTACATTCTACTTTATGGTCCACATTTCAAAAGAGCATAATGGACATTTTACAAGAAAGAATGCCAGATCTGACTTGATCTTAGAAACATAATAATATTTTTTATTCTCACTAAAGGACCCTTGTTATAGGACTTTTACGGCAGAGCATGGTACTGTCTACTGGAGAAGGAAGAAAAGCAACACCCCCCCCCTTTTTTAACCTTTCCCCCTTCATAAAAAAAACATATTTCTGAGAGCTCACTTCAAAAGAAACCAAGCCAGAATATCAGAATTGACTGAAAACAGAACTTATATTTTTTAACTTGGAATTACTATATCTTAAGCAAACAGTCTCTCTCATTAATTGTAGCAACCTCTTAAAATACCGTCTTGTACAAATGACTTAGGATGTAAGTCATAGTCTTCACAAAGGACCAGCTTTACTAGAATCATATGTAACACTGCAAAATTCATTCAAAATGTACTGACAGTCTATAGTGTATACATGACACTGGACTAGAGTAAAGATTTCTGGATATTTCCAGACCAGCTAAATATAGTGGTGATAAAATAAGGCTTTCAGTAGGTGAGCACTTTCTTTTTTCCTTGAACTGAAACTTGGAACCCCAAACTTTCCTGAAACCAGTAAGACAACTATGAAAGATCACTGGCTCTACACAAGCAACTTACCTGTTTAGCATTGCTATTTGCTGTTTTCTTCATTTCTTCAAACAGACCTCTTGAAGTTTTCAGATCCTAAATGTAACATGATAGCATAAATAATGCTCATGTGAGGTTATACAGATTATTACATCTTCTTTGTATGGTAATTAATGGAGGGAAATTTAAAAAATAAAAGAACACTGTTTAGTCTCATCAATTTATAAGCTAGATTACCTGTTATACTTGTGAAGACTATATTAATTAGTTCCTATTTTAGCACGATTTAGGGGTAGGCAATTAAAATGAAAGGTTATTTTTATCGACCCTATTTTATCGCATATCATGCACTTGGTATTTAAACCCAGATCTTTCCTACTTTAGAGTCCCACATTCTTCCATCAATTATAATGTATTTATTATAGTTTGAATAAAGCAGTCTATGGCAACTATCAAACACTGTAAGGTCATCATACTGTCAGAATTGGTACGGCTCTCTTAAAAGTAATGCTTATGCATAGGCTTTTGGTCACCTTACATTCTCATGGATACTTTTTTTACAAACTGCTGTTTAGTCACTTCTCTTCTAACTCATGTAGTTGACTGTTTGAAACTAAGAAAAAACTGTGTTTATCTCTAATATATTTCATCTTACAAGATTGGTCAAATTATGACCAAATCAACTCCACCATGTTGGAAGTAGGATGGAATCTAAAAAATCATCTTGGTCCTGCTCTTTCCGAGAATGGGTACTGATCTGCTTCCCCACTTTCCAACTATCTTATCCCCCCCTAAACTTTTGCTGCACATCAATAATCCCCATGCTTGTTTTCTCCATTAGAATACAAACTTTTTGAGGGGCAAGAATGCTCTTTGCCTTTTTATTTGTATACTCAGAACTTAGCATATATCCTGCTATATCATAATCATTTTGATTTTGATTCATTCACTTATCATTTTGGATTCAGATCTTGATATCCAATATATCGACTTTGATGTCTTGTCATTTACTAATCTAAATACATTATATCCAGTAGAATATATTTATATATCTTGAGGTGAAAAGAAAAACTGAGTATGTATAACATAGCTTTCAGAAAGGGTTGATTATGTTTGCTCCTTGAAAGCAGGTATTGTCTTCTATCTTTCTTTGTATCCCTGGCACTTAACAAACTATTTGGCATACTGGAGGCAGTCAATAAATGTCACTGACAGCCTGAATAGAAAAGACTGGAAAGAGTACAGGGAGAAGAAAAGAAGACGTATCTTGATTTAATTCTTGTTACCCCTGACTCTCACTGTCAAGGTTCTGAAAGCTGGCTATAATTTTGCTGGGTTTTTTTTTTTTTTTTAATTATTGAAAACTCTGATCATAAAGGAAGACATCTTACCTTTAGATAGAATTTAGATATTTCAAAGAGACGCTGACTACAGGCTGAAAAACAGTCATGGTCCTCAGATATGTTGTGTTTCTTTAGAGTTTTAGTAACTACTTCTTTCAGCATCTTGAAGAGAATATAATGCATGACTAAATTTATGAAAAATGCATAAGCAAAATTTTTGCAGGTTGATATTTTATAAAATTATTTTTGTTATTTAGTCATTTCAATCACATTCAATTCTTTGTGACCCTCTCCCCCCTACCCTGGGGGGTTTTCTTAGCAAAGATATTGAAATGGTTTTCCTTCTCTAGCTCATTTTATAGATGAAGGAACTAAGGCAAATAGGGTTAAGTGACTTGTCTAAGGTTATACAGCTAGTAAGTGTCTGAAATCAAATCTGAAATCTAGAAGATGAGTCTTCCTGACTCCAGGTCTGACACTGCACCACCCAACAGCCACTTATTATTCTGTATTTCATTATACAATATTTGGGTGTGCCTGCATACATATGTACGTGTATATATACATATAGTAACATAGATGTTTATATATAGTCAAACTTGTATTTATCCAGATGTAGATACATCGATAGATACCTAAATCAATCAATCTATCTACATACCTACCTAAATATACTTATGTTTATATGTGTGTGTGTGTGTGTATTCATTTCTGAAGAAAATTATACATAAAATAGGTAAATGAATATACTTCATGTAACTATATTATAGCAGGACATGATAGCTATGAATTCAGAACTGTTATCTGTGTCTTGAATTTCTGTACTACCTCCATAAAATTCTACATTTTTTCTTTTATATTAAGAACAGAATATAATTTTCCCAATAATTGTTATGATCAAGTGAAAGAAATCTTTACCCGAGTATGTTTCTGTGATCTTGATTCCTTAGCTTGCCTTTTTGGGTCTGATTCTTGTACACTTCTTTGACCTACGCCTGACTTTGAAGTTACTTTTCGAACTTCAGAGCTAGCTGCCTGAATAGATGGACAAGTTACAGATAAGGATCGATGTGGGTTAGATCTTGTAGTTGTCACTCCATGATGAAGCCCACTATTACTACTTGCTTGAGAAAGAAGTGAATCAGAGCTTTCAGATTTTGTTAATCTGCTGGGGGAAAAAAAACAGAAACAAGTTAAGTAAATATGTATTTGCTATGACATCCATTTTCTATATAAACATGTCCTCTGGTATTTAGAAGTTCAAAAACAGAGAACAGGAAAATAATTTCTAATTTCACAAGTAATCAATACAGCACAATTTGGTTATTTTGTTTTTTTAAAAAGAATGATATTTAGAAACAAAATTCTATGCTAATTATTTCTAACATATTGGACAACTAACAGTAAATGCTTCTTTCCCACCTAAATAGGAACTGAGCTTTATTATATCCTGGTACTATAAGCTTGTTCAGCTTTAAAATAAAGCCTTCATTTACCACAGATTGTAGAGTACCAAAGTAGGATGGAATCTAAAAAAATCATCTTGGTCCTGCTCTTTCCGAGAGCATTAATTTCTGCTAAGATATTCTTGTTAAGTTGGTAACTATTGTTGATGGCAAACTCACTACACTCATGAGGCAGCCCATTCTATTTTCAAATAAAGCTGTTAGAATGGTCTTTCTTACACTGAATCAAAACAAAAAAATTTTTTTATTTCAGTCTACTATTTAAAATTCTTCTACTTCTCATTTCACTCTGGTGTATGTAATCACTATTAGAAAATAATTTTTCTTAAGACAACATTAGAAGGGGCAGCTAAGACGCGCAGTGGATACAGCACCAGCCCTGAAGTCAGGAGGACTTGAGTTCAAATCTGCCCTCAGACATTTAACACTTCCTAGCTGTGTGACCCTGGACAAGTCACTTAACCCCAATTACCTCAGGGGGAAAAAAAAGACAATATTAGAAAAGGAAGTGTTTTGCATAGGTAGTAGTACTCAGGGAACCTGACCCACCTTATAAAATATTGTTGCTCAGGTAAGTAGAACTATTACAATATTAATGCAAGTTAAGTGTAACTATGTAATTCTTATTACCCCTTAATCTTGCTAACAGTATCAAAAATTGATATTAAAAATTGATATAAAAAGATGAATTAAAATACCCCCATTTGCAAGAGCCTGTTAAGTATTTTTACCAAATTTAATAACAAACTATTATTATGCTAGAAGTTATCTGCATTTGGGGGGGGAGGAGTCACTTTCTCATAACTAATTTGGGTCTCAAGTTTTCTATCAAAAACAGACCTGATAGTCATTAAAAAAATTTTTTTCCAGAGTCTAATACAAAACTTTTCTTCTAAAGTTTAAATATTTGCTATTTATGCATTACCATTTATATAACTAATCTACTATAAGTTTAAAAAGTACACAAGGATTTCATTAAAACCTTCCATGAAAAATTTTTATCTACTTGGTAGTTAATTATTATCCTTTGTTCTTGAAGAGAACCAAAAGTGGCATCTGTGTTGAAGTCAAGGTATGATTGTGGCTGATCAGACAATATGAGGCTGGAAAATTCTACCAAAGGTCAGGCAAAAATAGTTCAAATGAACATCTGGAATGGAAATGTCTCTAAATTTGCATAGCTCACATTTCTTATGAAGTACTGCAATTCTACTTTGTTCAGAGCAAAGCACCTTCTTTGGCAGGATATGCCATGCTGGGTAGTCTTTTGTCATTGCCTCCCATGTCACACAATCAATTCCCAAGTTCTTCAGAGAGACTTCAGAGTGTCCTTATATGTCTTTTTTGACCACCATGTGAGTGCTTGCATCGTGTGAGTTTTCCATAAAATATAGTCTTTTAGGCAAACATACAATTGGCATTTGAACAATATGGCCAGCCCATCAGAGTTATGCTCCTTGCAGTAGAGTTTGAATACTTGGCAATTTAATTTCAGAAAGGACCTCAGTTATCTGGTATCTTATCCTGCCAGGAGATCTTCAGAATCTTCCTAAGACAATTCAGATGGAAGTGATTCAATTTCCTGGCATGGTGCTGCTTTACTGCCCAGATTTCACAGGCATATAACAATGAGGTTAGCACAATGACTCTCTAGACCTTCAGTTTGGTGGGCAGTATAATACCTCTCCTCTTCCATACTTTCTTTGGAGCTTTCCACACACTGAGGTAACTCTGGGAATGAAAAAACCCCATTATCTGTGTTCATCCCAGAAATTATACTGTCAAGATAAGTAAACTTATCCACAGCATTCAGAACTTTTCCATTTGCTATAAATGATGATTCCACATATGGATGGTGCAGTACTGGCTGTTGGAGTACCTGTGTTTCCCTGGTGTTAATTGTTAGGCCAAAATAAACACAAGTGACAGAAAGTCAATCCATATTTTGTTGCATCTCAGTTGCAGAGGCTACACTGAGTGCACAATAATCTGTAAACAAAAAATCATAAACCAACTTTTTCTCCATTTAGTGCAGTATGGCTTGTTTGAAGATTAACTATATGGAACTGACTTATATGACTATATGGAATTAATTTCATTTTGTTATTTTAAATTATTCAACAAAATGAACTTAAGTGGGCTACAAAAGTCTAAAAAGTAAAAGAATTTAACAGAATTTGCATTACACATATCATCAACCTTGATTTTATGATTTTTAGACTAAAATTATGACAAAGCATGTAGAAATTTGATTTTGTGATTTATCAATAGAGCAAGTTATATAAGTTTCTCACATAAAATAAAACATTGTATTATTTCTTTCTGATGCATTTTTTCTGTTTATCTTGAAATCCATGCATGTCTATTATGAGGAATAAAAAATAATACTGCTTCAACAAAGGGATTAAAGAAATTAGCATCTACCTAGAAAGCATCTTTTAAAAATACAGAGAGATGAAAAAGTTTCATTTGCACTAGAGAGAAGCTTTATGCCAGTGCTTTTTTTTAATCCCTCCATATTACCTCTTTGTGGGATAAAAGCAATCTGTATCTTTTGATCTCCGCTTCAGTCTGGATACTTCAGTTCTTAGTTCGCTCTGCAAAGCTTCTCCATCTGGGACACTCCCAGGCTCTGACAAAACTGCAGGGGATGGAAGAGGGCTCAAGACACAGGGTACAGGGAAACACTCTTTTGTACATGTAGTCTGAGTTTCATAACGAATGAGACGAGACTGAAGTTCAGAAAATCCTCCATCTCTTTCTAAGGCTTTTCGATCATCAAGACAATATCTAAAAGTGAAAAAAAGATGCTGAAACTAAAGTTTATTTGAGTAGGTATAGAGGGTTTCTTATCTTTTTTTCCCAATCAGAAAACAAAGAACAAATAAGACAAACCTCAAAACTGATTTATTTTCCTGTGAATCAGTACTCAGGATAAGCTTATTAATAATATTTTGGGTAAACAGTATTGAACAATGAACAGTGCTCAGTGAATTAATTCTGGAATTAAAATATCCTGGTAGTAAAACATCAAATCAATCCAACTGGAATTAAGTGCCTACTAGGCATTATAATGGCACTGTCTAAACATTAGGGTTACAAAGAAAGATAAAGAGAGACCTCAGCCTGAGTAATAAGGAAGACAACATGGGAAGCACTATCTACAAGCCAGATACATACAGGAAAAATCAGAAATAGTCTCAGAGGGAAGGTATCATATTGAAGGACAAATGGGAAAAGAGATTTCAGTTGAGACTTGAAGGAAGCCAGAGAAACTATAAGGGAAAGATGAAGGAGAGTATTTCAGGGATAGAGGACAGCCAGTAAAAATGATCAATAAAAGGAGATGGAGCTTCACACTCAAGGCTCAGCAAAAAGGCCAGTTTCACTGGTTCACAGAAGACATGGAGAAGAGTAAGAAGTAAGAAGATGGAAAGGTAGGAAATGTTTTAAGTTGTAAAGGGCTTTCAAAGTCAAAAAGAGGATTTTATATTTCATATAACCAAATAGGAAAGGCAATGGGAGCTGGTCAAACCAGTGCTTTAGAAAAATCAATTTGACAGCTGAGTGGAAGACAGAGTACAGAGAGGAAGGACTTGAGGGATAAAAACCAACCAACAGTCTAGAGGTAAAACTGCAGGAAGACTATTAAATTGTATTAAGCCAAGAGAAAGGCAGCAGGCAAATCATTTTGTAGAAAAATGAAAAGTGATATATTTTAAGGGGTATAAAATTATATATATATATATATATATATATTTTTTTTTTGCCAGGCAATTAAGATTAAGTGATTTGCCCAGGGCCACACATTAGTGTTAAGTGTCTGAGGCTGGATTTGAACTCAGGTCCTTCTGATTCTAGCTGCCCTTTAAATTATATTTTTATGAACAAGGAAATTAGGCTATTTAGCTTTCTCTTTATTCCTAGCCCACCTAGCAGTTCCTAGCACATAGTAGATACTTAAAAAATGCAAACCTATTAATTACTGACCCATCAAGTGAGTTTATTATAGACTATATTATAGACTTGTCTATATATGTAATTATAGACTTGTTTTCACAAATCATTGACCCAATGGGCTGCAGAATTGAAATGACTAAATAATTTGAAGTATTATCAGGCAGAACACTAGAAACAAAAGAAAAAGCATCCTAAGAATTAAAAAAAATTCATGGTCACATATATCTGTACTATCTGTACAAGGTAGATATAATAGAGGAAGAAAAGATACAAAAGGAAAGTAAAATGATCAAAGTGAAGTTCCTATATTAAAATGACTAAAAAGAATCTTCAAAATCACAAGATAAGGTATACAAATTTTGTGCAACAGAAAATTTTGGGAAAATAGTAGAATAAGTGCTTTCCTAAAAATAGCTCTCCTGACCCTAAGGAAAAAAATACAATTAAAAAGAGCCAAACTTCAGAGGGCTTGTCCTTTCTTATTAGGAGGGAGGGAACTTTCTACAAGATAATTCCTAGAAATGAAGGGAGTGAAGGGTGGGAGAGAACCTGACAATGCAGACCTCTGCTGCCATGGATAAGAGATAGCTTTTTGGGAATATAAGAAGGTATAAGAAAACAAACACTTCTTGAAAAGCAGAACTGAAAATTAATATCAGTGTGTAGGACCTCCCTTTCCCTCATTATATGGGGCAGGAAGATTAAGTACCATTCTCTTATCTGAGCTAGGACAGAGAATAGTCAAACTAACAGCTGTAGAGAGAAAGAGAGAAAGAAAGACTAAGAAGGAAAGTAAATCCAAGAATAAGGACATACATACATACATACATACATACATACATACATACACAAACACACATATATGCATGCATATATATATATTATATGTATTTGTGGATACGTACACATTCACACATACACCTTTACTTTTAAGTCAGTACTCTTATTTGAATTGATGTTTACTATCCATCCATCTACCACTTATTCACTCACGTATCGACCTTCATCAGGGATTCTTAACCATTTTTGTGTCAATTTGGTGAAGCCTATGGATTCTCTTTCAGAATAATGCTTTAAAGGCAATAAAGATATATAGGATTATAATGGCAATTATATTGAAAAAGTTAATAAAATATTTTAAAAAGTTAAGTTGATAAACACTAATTAACAACCCTTGATTTACACATATTAAGAAGTAGTAGATAGAAAAGTTAGCTACTAAATTCTATATGAAAAGATTAAATTCTCAGAAAGAAAAAATAGAGAAATGAATTTGAAATGAAATTCAAAATTTTAACATACGTAAGAAATGTATTTAAAACATATAGACTGAAAAAAAAAAGGAAAGGATAAAGTGAATTATGCTTTCGTATCTCTAAGATGATCATCTACTAAAGAATAGGAATAAATAAAAAAATTTTCAGAATACCATTACGTTAGGAAAAAATTCTAAAGTCTACATATTTGAGGTAGTGAAATAGCCTGTCATTTAAGTTATCAAGTCTATGTAAACGAGAAACAATAGTAGAAAGAATACAAATAGGAATAGTCAATGTTTAAAGAGCTGCAGAGAGGGAGAGAGGCACACTAATTCATTGTTGGTAAATCTGTGAACTGATACAATTATTCTGTAAAGTAATTTGGAATTATGCAATTAAAGTGACTAAATCTTCATACCCTTTAACCCAAAGATTCCACTGCTAGGCCAAGGGAGATCAAAATAAATTCTCCATATATACTAAAATGTTTACAGCAGCACTTTTTGTAGTAACAAAGGACTAGAAACAAAGTACATATTGGAGAGAGAAGAGATGATCTAGTTCAGGATGAATCTAAGATTGAAAATCTAAGCAACCTGAGGGATGGCATTCCTTAGAATCAGGGACTTTAGAAATAGGGAGATAATGAATTAGAAGATAATGAATTCTATTGTAAAGATGCCAAGTTTGAGATGCCTATGAGATATCCTCTTATAGCTATACAATAAGCAGTAGATGATATGAAATTGGATTTCAGAAGAGAGAAGGAGATTGGATATATGTTTATGAAAGCAGTCCAGATTAGAATTAATCTCTCCAGAGTTGAGATCAATGAGAATACAGTGAGAAAAGGGAAAAAGGACCAACATAGAATTCTAGCAATTCATGCATTCTAGCCATGCATGGGGGAGACACATGCACAATGATAAAGCAAAAAACAACAACAACAACAACAACAACACACCAAGGTCAAACAAGATGGAAGGAAACCAGGAGAAAGCAATGTCATGAAAACCTGGGAAGGATAGCTAGGGAAAGGTGGGAGCTGACAGTGGCAAAAATTAAGGAAAGGTGAAGAAATAAAGACTGAAAAGATTATTAAATAAGGTATCCGGAAGACATCATATCAGAAGCTAAGCTTTGAAGAAAGCTAAAATTTAAAGAGGTGGAAGTTAAGAGTCTAAGCATTCAGGATAGCATGTTCAAATGCATAGAGGCTATGTTAGATTCAGGAAATATGAAGCTGATCAATTTGTCTAGAGCATAGTCCCCAAAGGGGAATAATGTAAAGTAAGTCTAGAAAAGTACACAAGAGACAGACTATGAAGGAATGAATGTCAAACTGAGGAGTTTGCATTTTCCCTCAGGGGCAATAAAGAGTCAATAAAGATTCCTGAACAGGGGAGTGACACGAGGAAATGGCCATAGGAAAACAATTTTGGCAGCTAAGTAGATAATGGATTAAAAAAGAAGACAGACTGGAAGCAGGGAGACCAATTAAGAGGTTACTGAAATAGTCCAAATGAAAGGTGATGGTTAGAACCTAGACTAATGTGGTGACAATAAGGAGATGAATGAAAGAGACAGATGGACAAGAACAGACAGGACTTGATAAATGCTTGGAGGTAGCAAAGGTGAAGGAGAGTGAAAAGCCAATGATAACTATGATAATGATAATACAAAACTATGAAATAGAGAAAGGCTGGTCACCTGAAATGATAAAATTTTTGATCACAGTAATTGATTAAATGATTTACTAAGACACAGTGGAGTGCAACTATTTTTTGGTAGAGCTTTTAGTGAACACCAATGATCTCACTGATCCTCAAAGTCCTGAAGTAAACTAAGGGACTACTCACTATAAACTGCTCTAGCTGCTCCCTAAAAATTTCAGAATAAAATAATTTGTAAAACTATCTGTAGTCATATGAAAAGGTGCTCCAAATCACTATTGATCAGAGAAATGCAAATCAAGACAACCCTGAGGTACCACTACACACCTATCAGATTGGCTAAAATGACAGGAAAAGTTAATGATGAATGTTGGAGGGGATGTGGGAAGGCTGGGACACTGATACATTGTTGGTGGAACTGTGAATGGATACAGTCATTCTGGAGAGCAATTTGGAACTTTGCTCAAAAAAGTTATCAAACTGTGCATACCCTTTGACCCAGAAGCATTTCTATTGGGCTTATATCCCAAAGAAATCATAAAGGAAGGAAAGGGACCCACATGTGCAAGAATGTTTGTGGCAGCCCTTTTTGTAGTGGCTAGAAACTGGAAACTGAATAGATGCCCTTCAATTGGAGAATGGCTGAATAAATTATGGTATATGAATGTGATGGAATATTATTGTTCTGTAAGAAATGACCAGCAGGATGATTTCAGAGAGGCCTGGAGAGACTTGCATGAACTGATGCTGAGTGAAATGAGCAGAACCAGGAGATCATCATACATGGCAACAACAATACTATATGACGATCAATTCTGTTGGACATGGCTCTCTTCAACAGCGAAATGTTTCAAACCACTTCCAATTGTTCACTCAAGAAAGCCATATACACCCAGAGAGAGGGATGTGAAATGTGGACCACAACATAACATTCTCATACTCTTGATTGATGTTTGCTTACATTGTGTTTCCTTTATCTGATATGTCTTTTGTGTAAATACGATTTTTTCTTGCACAACAATGATGAGTTTGGAAATATGTATACATATATTCGATTTGCCAAGTATTACTACTTAATTAACATATAGTGGATATCCTGCCATCTAGGGGAGGGGTGGGGAGTTGGGGGGAAAAATCTGTAACAGAAAGCTACGTAAGGGTTAATGTTGAAGAATTACCCATACATATGTTTTGCAAATAAAATAAAATTAAAAAAAAAAAAAAGAATAAAATAATTTGGAGATCGTGATAAAAAAAACAAACAAAAAAACCCATTTTTATTAGCATTGCTATAAAAACCAAAATTATAGCAATACTTCAGTTTTAGAAACATGAAATATCTTAAGTTATGAAATATCAAGTTCTAGAAAAAAATTAAATAAATTAGAGAGAATTTCAATGGCAGTCATTTGCATACATAACTTCATTTTTCTCATTTCAATTTCCTTTCAAAATTGAGAATTTATGAAAAATGGAACACAAGTGAACACCTAAACCACAAACAAGTAAACACTAATGAATTTTAATCTGATTGTCCAATTAATACTACTTAGGAACAATATTTATTTTGCCCATTAACAATGGAATCTAGCTTCAGGTAATTACTCCTAAATTATTACACAATTATTCTCTCACCATTATTATCACTCAAGATAAGCATTTCTCTTAAATCTAGAGACACATCATCTCAGAAAAAAAAGTTACTTTCATTAAAGTATCTTTTAACTACTGCTTAAATGATTAATAATTAAAAGATTTGTTGAAATTTCTCCAATTCAGTTACAAATTTAGTAGACAAGAAACAAATAGTAACATTCATGGGACTCAGTTAACTTTGAATTCATTACTTAGTTTCTCTCTTTTTAAAATTTTTATTTTTTGGTTCTGCATTTGAATTCCTATCCACATATTAAAGTCACTCAACTAAGAGAGTCAAATTCAATAATATTGAAGAAACAAATGATGGAGAAAAAAATAGTTTATAATTTACATACTATTTTTTTAATTGTTTTCAAAACTTACTCAATTCCATGATAGTGACACACAGAAGCTTTTTCAAAAGGTAAGACTTGTACTTTTCCAGGTGTAAGTTCTGGTGTCAGAAGAAAAGTATTTTCACTGAAACATACAAAAAGAATCATTTGAATCTTAATATATGAAGCTAAATAAATAAAATAAAAAATATTAAATATCAAAAGAGATTTCACTTTTACTTCTATAACTGATAGCACTTGGAATACAACCCCACGAAACATGAGAAAAAGGTAAGACCATATTCTGTAATCTATTTTCTTTCCCCCACAATTGTGTTTCTTTAATAAGGGAAGTGGAAAAATGAATAGTTAATGCAATTCAATTCAATTAACATTCAAGTGTGTATTGTAGGAAATGTGACAAATACAATACAAAAGAATAAATGAGAAGTATGGTGATTGTTATCCTTCGTTCTTGAAGAGGATCAAAATGACATCACTATGTTAGAGTCAAGTTACAGTATGTCCGAGTTTAGAATGTTTTACAGCAGGTTGGGCAAAAATAGTGAACATGAACATTTGGGGTGGATTCGTTAACTGAGGTACTTCAATCCTACTTAGTTCACCAAGTACAGCACCTTTTATGATGAGGGCATGCCATGCTAAATGTTCCTCTGCCAATGTCTCCCATGTCATAAATCAATTCCCAAGTTCTTCAGATAAAAGATAATTATAATACAAATACACAAATATGACACAGCACACAATTATAATACAAAATAATAAATGAAAAGTATGTAAAAGATATATATATATATATATATATATATATATTTAGTCTATGTAAGGTATGAAAGGCAAATTATCAAAGGTTAAGAATAGAGACAAATAAAGAAAAGCTTCATGGAAAAGGTGGTGTTTGAGCTGAGTTTTTAAAAATGGATAGAACTCCAACAGATAGGGAAGGAGCTGAAAAGGGCATTCCAGAAAAAAAATTTTTTTTAGAATGTTTGATTTGTTTTGATACAAGGTTTTAATGGCTACCAGTAATGAATAAGATTACCTCATGACAACATGTACATCCAAATAGAAGAAGCAGATCACTGACTGTAGTTACTAAATATCAATATTCAATTTTCTTCTTCTTTTTTTTTTTAGTTTTTTATTTTGGAAATATATGCATAGGGGCAGCTAGGTGGCACAGTGGATAGAGCACCAGCCCTGAAGTCAGGAGGACCTGAATTCAAATCTGATCTCAGACACTTAACACTTCCTAGCTGTGTAACCTTGGGCAAGTCACAACCCCAATTGCCTCATCAAAAAAAAAACAAAAAAAACACACACACATACATACGCATAGTTTTCAATTTTCAAAATATATGCATAGATAGTTTTCAACATTCGCCCTTGCAAAACCTTGTGTCCGATTTTTTTTCTCCCTCCCTCCCTTCCTCCCACACCTCTTCCCTTAGACAGCAAGTAATCTAAAATATGTTAAACATGTGCAGTTCTTCTAAACATATTTCCACATTTATCATGCTGCAAAAGAAAAATCAGATCAAAAAAGGAAAAGAGAGAAAAAAAAAAAAACAAGCAAACAATCACAACAAAAAAGGTGAAACTACTATGTTGTGATCCACATTCACCAGTCCCCACAGTCCTCTCTCTGGATTTAGACAGTTCTCTCCATCATAAGTCTATTGGAATTGGCGTGAATCACTTCAATGTTGAAAAGAGTCACATCCATCAGAATTGATCATCATATAATCTTGTTATTGTTGTGTACAATGTTCTCTTGGACCTACTCACTTCACTTAGCATCAGTTCATGTAACTCTCTCCAGACCTTTCTGAAATCATCCTGTCAATCATTTCTTATAAAATAATAATATTCCATAATATTCATATATCATAACTTATTCAGTCATTTCTTAACTGATGGGCATTCAGTCATTTTCCAGTTCCCTGCCACTACAAAAAGGGCTACCACAAACATTTTTGCAAATATGGATCCTAAAAGTTATTTTTAAAGATACACAATAGTATAAATGAATGGCCAATACAAAATTGATAAGCATTTCTGATTTAAACAGTTCATTAAGGACAACTCACAATTCAAACACCAATGGTAAGTGAAATGGAGCTGTGTAAATGTAAAAAGTTTACAGTGATTACTGAGGAAGATTCCCACCTTCATAGGAACAATACTAACCTGTAAGCAGAGGCCCCCAGAAAGAAGTGAGGCATGTTTCGCACTGTTGGGGGCCTATGCAATAGCTAGAATGCACCATAGGGAACTAAGAAAATCCAGAGTTTTTCAAGGAAACTGTTCCACAAAAGCTTCAAGTATTATAAATATGAATACATTTATTAAGATTATTAATTTGTTTATGAAATCCCTTTTCACTGGACAAAAATAAACTTCAGCTTGGCCACTATTTGACTTGCTCTTGACTTCTGGATTTCAGAACCATGTCCTCAACCTAGTACCAACTCCCCTTTTGTCCCTTTTTTGTGTTGTCTTCTCCCATTCTGAGGCATATATATATATATACATACATACATATATGTATATGTAAAAGCATATATATAAAATAATAAATAGGTTCCAAACAAATGACATTTTCCTATGTTTTTCAGGATCTGAGTTTTTTTGTTTTATAAGTGCAATTCTCAAGAACTCTTATGTTTCTTCTGATTTTCTAAACATAATTTATATTTATAAACATAATTATGTTAGTCCACTACCAACAAAAGATTCACTAAAAGATGACGATAATAGTATTTGATATTTATACATAAAACACACAAAATTCAGAATTATGTCATTTGATTCTCACAGGAACCTAATGAGGTAACAATTGCTGTAAGCATACTCATCCCCATTTTACAAATTAGGAAACTGAGGGTCAGAGAAGTTATGTGATTTACCCTTGGTTATACAGCTAATATAAGAGGTGAATTCTGGACTCTAGTTTCTGTTGACTTCAAGTCCCAGAAAATATCCCTCTGTAAGTACTGCCCACTTTCTCCCAATAATGACTTCCTCTTGGATGGAGCCTCCATTTTGTGGAAGAACTGAAGCTAAACTAACTTTCAATGTTCTCCTGGCCCAGTTCTTGACTTTTTCTGGATTTCAGAACCATGTCCTCAACCTAGTACCATCAACTCCCCTTTTGTCCCTTTTTTTGTGTTGTCTTCTCCCATTCTGAGGCATATAGGTATTGCAATGGTGAAGTGCTGTGCCAATAGTCAGGAAGAACTATACATACATACATACATATATATGTATATATATATATAAGCATATATATAAGCAAGTTACTTAACCTCTATGTATCTCACTTTCCCCAAAATGGGAACCAGAATAGGATCAATCTCTCAAGGATGAGAGGATCAAAAGAGATATTTGTAAAGCACTTAGCACAGAGCCTAGAATACAGCAGGTCATAATCCTTCCTCCTCCTTCCCTCCTTTTACCTTTCTATATTACCTTCTAAAACATTGTATAGGAAACTGAAAGGTAAACTATGTATGACACATTGCACTAGGTACAAAGAAAAAGACCAGTAAGGATGAAGTAACCAAATGGATTAACAGAGAAAGTTCATAAAAAAATTCACTTTAATCCCTAATCATGCTCACATTATTGCTCAAACTTTATGAAAGCAAAATACTTTTGACCTTTCAATGAGTATCACATGTACAAAAACTTCAATCCTAGAACCAATCTTCTCACCATTGCTATTTATGTCAATCAAAACAACAATATAGGCAGAAATTGTTAAACAGATTAAGGCCCATTTGTTTTGACCAATCAGAATAATATCAGGAAGAGAATATGAAGAATTTAAACTTACTTGAGCAGCTTAAATATAATGTTCAAGACCCTAAAGTTCTCTCTCATATCCACCCACCTAAAAACAATATTTTGTAATTTTGTTTATAACTATAAGTAAATCCCTTCTCAAATTCACCTTCTTAATTCATGGATTTATTATACTACAGTTCAAATAATATTTTTCAAGAGGATCAAAATATACTACAATATTATCTTCTAGAAAGTTTTCTAAATCAGAGCTTCTTAAACTTTTGCTGCTCGCAACTTCTTTTTGCCTGAAAAATTCTTACACAACCCTGGATTGTATACCTGGGTATACAGTTATACAAATCAAACATTTATTGACAATAAATAATAAATTTATTTTAAAACAATTCTTTGGTATACATATAATTTTACCATTTATTAAATGCAAAAGCAAATTTGCATACCAATGAAGTGAATGTTCTTGTTATTTTTCCATAAAGAATTAAATGTTGGCAGAATATGTGATACTTTTTAGCCAAATTTTTCGTGACACCCTCCCCCCCATATTTTGTGATGCAACCCTGTATGGGGCTGTGATTCACTGTTTAAGAAGCTTTGTTCTAAATGATGAAATAGCAAAAAAATCGCAACAAACCAAAAAACAAACAAAAAAAAAAAACAACCATCAAAAAAACCTGTTATGTTGAGGAAATATTTCACTTTCTTTTATTGTCGTTAAGCAGTTCAGTCATGTCTAACTCAATAAGTCCATTGAGTTTTCTTGGCAAAGACACTGGAGTGGCCTGTCATTTCTTTTTCTGATGTGGTCCTTTTTTACAGATGAGAAACTAAGGCAAATAGGGGGGTTAAATGACTTGTCCAGGGTCATATGCTAAGCGTCTGAGGCCATATTTGTTTTCAGGTCTTCCTGATTCCAAGTCTGGTTCTCTATCCATTGCACTCCTACTTCCCTTGTACCCAGCTAATTGTCATATAATTTAGTCAAGACAATAAAAATATTAGTATTCATTAATTATTAGTTTTGTAGAACATCCACTGAAGTCCTATTCCAATAAAGTGGAACTAAATGTAAGCTTTAGTTCAAGAACTGACAGATCCTTATTAACAATTCTAGAAATCAGAAAGGTTTTCAGTAAAGATCAAGCAATGAGTTGTCTGATTCCTATCCAAAGACCAGTTTGACAAGTTAGTTGTTTATCACCACAATTTAGACCAGCAGATGATTTTTTGGGCCACAGAAACTGATGAAGACCATCTACTAAGGTATAAAGGATCTTAAAATATATGTCATGGAGGTATACTTTAGTGCACTATCCTAGTGTACTAGAATATTGAAGAACTTTGTAGAAAACACTTTTTGTTAAAATACTGTTTAAAACATATAGGTAATGACCTTCTTGGGAAAAATCTACAGTATGATGGGCACACAAAATATTTTTTTAAATTTTAATTATTTACAGCAAGAAGGGAAACTGCATTTCAATCTTATGACATTATTTCTTGATGCATGCACTCCACTTCACTAGTGCCCTCTTTCTGTTCTCTTGGGGTTTTAATTTTTTTTTTTTAACTATTGTAACAATTCACATTTATGTAGTATTTTAGGCTTACAAAATCTCCCATTATTACTGTCAAGAGCATCACCATCCACACATGACTGATTTGCAATGTCATGTTCAACTTTTCCTTCTAATTAACCTTACATATACAGTCTCCCAATTTTGTCATTTTTATTTCCACAATATTTCTAACATGGAATCACCCTCTTTCTGCTTCACTCACCTCTCACCCAAACTTACTGTAATATCCTGTTTGCCTTCCCTGCTTCAAATCTGTCCTCACTCCAATCCATTCTTCACTTGGCTGTCAAAGTAATTTTTCTTAAAGTGCAGATATGATTGACCATGCTAACCATCTTTTCTCCAATAAACTCCACTGTGATATAATACATATTTTATATATATATATATACATATATATAAATGTAAATACATGCATAGATATATGTACATATCTATATACATAAATATAGATATATATGTATATATGTATGACCTCTAGCATCACATAAATTCCTCTGCTTAAGTCTTTAAAAACTTTCCAAAGTAACTCTTTTCTGTCTTTACAGAACTTATTACAAAAGACTCCCTTCCATACATTCTCTACCATTGAGTAACACTGACCTTGCCATTTTTCATTCATGAAAGTGTCTCTCTCATCTCCATACTTCTGCACTAGTAAATCCTCCACTCCACTCCTAGAACGCATGCTCTCTTCTTACCTCTAAATTTTGAACACCTGAGTTTCCTTTAAGATTATGCTCAACAATTTGGAACTATGCTCAAAAAATTATCAGACCGTGCATACCCTTTGACCCAACAGTGTTTCTATTGGGCTTATATCCCAAAGAAATCTTAAAGGAAGGAAAGGGACCCACATGTGCAAGAATGTTTGTGGCAGCCCTTTTTGTAGTGGCTAGAAACTGGAAACTGAATGGATGCCCATTAATTGGAGAGTGGCTGAATTAATTATGGTATGTGAATGTTATGGAATATTATTTATTGTTCTGTAAGAAACGACCAGCAGGATGATTTCAGAGAGTTTTGGAGAGATTTGCATGAACTGATGCTAAGTGAAATGAACAGAACCAGGAGATCATTATACACGGCAACAACAAGAGTATATGATGATCAATTCTGATGGACGTGGCTCTCTTCAATAATGAAATGTTTCAAACCAGTTCCAATTGTTCAGTGAAGAAAGCCATATACACCCAGAGAGGGGGATATGAATGTGGACCACAACATAGCATTTTCATGCTCTCTATTGATGTTTGCTTGCATTATGTTTCCCTTTCAGATTTTTTTTTCTTGTAAATCCAACTTTTCTTGCACAGCAAGATAACTGTAAAAATACGTGTACATATATTCGATTTGATTTGTCAAGTATTTTAATATAACTAACATATAGTAGACTTCCTGCCATCTAGGGGAGGGGTGGGGGCTAGGGAGGAAAAATTTGTAACAGAAAGCTTTGCAAGGGTCAATGTTGAAAAAATTACCCATACGTATGTTTTGCAAATAAAAAGAAGATTATGCTCAAGTGCCAAGTTCTTCAGAAGACCTTTCCTGGTCCTCCTGGATGCTAGTACCTTGCTTCTTGTTACCTTATCCAAATCCCCAGTTACCTTGTATCTGCTTTTGTATTTTCTGTATACCTTGACCTGCAAATCTATGCCTTTTAGAATGTAAGCTTGTTGCAAATAGGTATGATTGTTTCAGTTTGGTAGGAACTTGATAAATGTTTTCTAATTAAAATACAATATACATGCTTAAGATTAAAAAAGGTTGTACTCAATGTCAGAAAAGCCACCATCATTTGCAAGAAAAGGAAAAATACCTTTACCTTCCTAAGTGTGGCTTATAAATAGCTATCTTGAATACATCGGGAAGAGCTCAGGTGAATGATTCGCAACCTAGTTCTTCTAAACTTCAATACTGGAGAATTAAAGAGGAAAAAAATCCTACTAACATAGGAACTGCTGCAGACTGTACAGAAAATGTTGATAGCTTTATCTACCAGTGATTTTGAATACTGTAGATTTGCTTGCAAATACAGAAATATTCTGAAGCTCTTCATAAAGAAAACTTTTCTTTGAAAAATGGAGAAGGTAGAATAATAAGAACTGTTTATGCTTATCATAGTTTTTTAATAGCTGTATTTTGACTGGCTCTTCGGATCTTAATCAAAACATGTTCTGATTTTAAAACCTGAAATGGATCCCATTTTTATTTTAAAGTACAACATCTGACAGTTTTCAAAAACAAAGACTGCAATTACATTATAAAACCCTAGTCTGGGAATTGGAATATTTGGATTAATTCTTAGCTATCATACAAAATACCTACCCCATATACTCTATCAAGATTATACAGCATCTTTGTTTTCTAGAAATTGAAAAAGCATTGTATTTGGTTCTTCAGATCAATAACTTTGGACCCCAATTATAACTAACTATTCAGGAAACTATGAGTCTTCACAAGCTCAATCACTGCAAGAATAGAGCAGAATCCAGAAGTAATAAAGAATCCTGTGAATACTGAAGTGCTCCAAAAATACTCTCTCAGGTTCTTGTACTCCATAAGAGAAGCCCTCATTCTATTATTCACAGCTTACTGATACTTCATCCACACATTCACCACCAGATTTGAAACATTAAGCTAGAATGGTGAAATAAGTAGAAACTGGCAAAATGACAGCAAAAGTATATAGTACTTTTTAAGTTATAAAAATGTTTTCTTCACAAAAATCCTGTGAGAAAGAATGCAATTATTATCCCCATTTTACAGATAAGGAAACTGGGACACAAAGAGCCTTTTAAGATTCTTTCCATTACTGTCTTTCAAAGAGAAAAGCTATATTATATGAGATTCCAATATTCAGACTTTATTAGAGCCATGGACAAATTATAAACTTTAAGTCAGCCATAGATTAAAAATAATATATGTGGAGACGTACAGTACAAGAATTGATTATGAATCAATTATGAATTGGAGTCATTAAAAATAGAAACTATAATCAATATTCTCTGACAATTCAGCAAAGTACATAAAATTTTGCATTATATATGACTTATAACACTCCCTATCTCTTCAAAAAACAATTTTTCAGCACTTAAGTAGAGCTTAATTATACTTTTATCTATTTAATTCATCCACAAGGAAAAATTAATCTTTCTTCCTTTCCCTTCCTAAATTGGAAAAAATTAACCATTAATCACATTGTGTAATATTTATAATCACTTTGCACAATATGTATTTGTATACGTAATTTACATATGGTATTTTAAAAGACACTGAAGCAGATAAACAGGGAATTAAATGATTAAACTTAAATTTTAAAAAGATATGTACAGAAAATAGATGCAAAGGCAAGTAAATAAGGAATGAATGAAAGTATAGCACTGCCCTCTAAGAACAAGGCATCAAGGTGGCACAATGGACAGAGTGCCAAGCCTAGAGTCAGGAAAACCTGAGTTCAAATTTGGCCAGACACTGACTAGCTGTGTGACCCTGGGCACTCAACCCTCTTTACCCCAGTGCTTCATCTATAAAATGAGCTGGTGAAGGACATGACAAACCACTCTAGTATTTCTGCTTAGAAAACCTAGATGGAATCACAAAAAGTCAGACATTACTGAAATGACTGAAGAACAACAATATAAGGTTATAGATTTAGAACTGGAAACAGGACTTTGAAAAGGAAACTGAAGCCCAACATAGGAAACACCTAAAGTAACAAAGGTGTTGTAGGTAAAAAAGTCAAGGCTTGAAGCCAGGAGTTAATCCCTGATCTAGCAGGACTTTCCACTGGAAGGCCAAAGCTAAGAATACATAGAGGTTGGTAAGAAATACTAAAAACCAAAAACAAAAGGTGAGGTGACATGAGATAGACTTTTCTGAGTTTCTTTCAAGTTATCTTGGGGAAAAAGGATAAAAAAAGAAATGGGACAACTACACATGGAAGGCAGGGATATTACAGAGAAGATACATATCCACAACTCTTAGATTGCTTCTAGAGACTGATGTTTTGATCAGAAAAGACAAAACTAAAAACACTTAGTGAGGACTAAAATTTAAGAAAGTAGAAAGATAATAAAAGAACATCTGGCAGTCCATGATGAACTTGAGTCAAGATCCAGATAAATTACAGAAAGTAGTAGAGGCAATTGCTGATCCTTATTTCTGAACAATAACGGACACTTGATTTAGGCAGCTAGGATAAAGTAATGAGCTTGACAGTTAGCAAGATCTGAGTTTATATATAATCACAGTAACTTGCTAGCAATGTGACTCTGGTAAATCATTTAAACTCTGTCTACTCCAGTTTCTCCATCTGTAAAATGGGAATAATAATATCATCTATCTTCCAGGATTGTTATGATGATAAAAATTTATAAAACATTTTGCAAACCTACTACGATTATTATTTAAAAATTCCTGGCCAAAAATTAAACTATTTTTAAAAGAAGGAATGATCAATTAGGAAAAGAAGGGCTATACACAAAGAGCCAAATGGTATTATCAAGAACAAATCATATTATAGCTGCCTTGTTTCCTTTTTGAATATGGTTACCATAATCATCATATCATCATCATCAGGAAAGTCTACCAAGTTCACAAAGCACTTTTGTGTAATAAATTCATATGAACTTGAAAAGAACGCTGCGATGGGGGTACCATATATTGCATTCTCCCTATTTTACAGTTATGATCACTGATTCAGAGATTCAGTCATTTGCTCATGGTTACACAGCTAACAATAGTCCAATATCCCACACATCCCTAACAAATTGAGCAATCTCTCCTTAGTGTGGTTCCTCTATAATCCCTTATTACATGTGGATTAAAGTTCTTCCATAACTCATAAAAATTGTAAAAAGTGTTATAATAAAAAAAGAAAAGAGTAGAGAAAAAGAACTCATTGTATTTTGGGAATGATCTAAGATAGTGTCACATCTATACAGGCATAATAACACTGACCCTCAAAATGTGTTCCTATGCATGGCATTTAAGGACCTTCATAAAGTGGCCCCTTCTTCTCTTTCCAATCTTTTCATATTTTAGTCCCTTCCCTGTACTCGATGATATAACTCTACTTCGTCTTTGCAGTTCCTCAAACATGACCTCCCATCTCTGGTTCACTATTCTGTACTTCATGACTGAAATGCTTCATCATCTCACTTCCACTTCTTACTTTCTCTGATTTCCTTCAAATTCCACCTTCTCCAAGCAGTCTTTCCAGATACTTCTCCTATTCCTCCACTCCTGATAGGCCATTGCTTCTAAATTATTTCCCATATACTTTGTATATATTTTCCATGTTGTTTAGACAGTGTCAATCCCACTAGGATGCATGTTCCTTGAGGAGAAATACTGTTTCTGCCTTTCTTTTCATCCCCAATATTTAACTGCCAGTGTCTGGCATATTTTAAATACTTAACAAATGCTTGTTCACTATTTTTTGATCTCTTCCAAAGCATTAACCCCTTTTCCCCAATTCCTTCCAGGAATAACGCCTCCTAGTGGGAACCTAAATTTCTTAATAGCAAAATGTACTCTTTCAGCTGCAAACCACAGAAAGACTTACTATTCTTGCCATCTAGTGGTAGTATCAAAAGCTACAGGACAACCTTAAAGTGACTTTTTATAGAGATAAAAAATTCATTTTCCAGAGTATAATAATGACATACTATCTTTTCTATATGAAGACGGTGGTTCTGGTCCATCACCAATAATGAATATGCTTAGGATGCTTTTTTCCAAGAGTAGTTGAGAAAACACATGTAATAGTCTATTCCTCACTCCTAATTTTCCTTAGAGTCAACAAGTATGTAAATAAATGACATCTGACATGTACTATGTGTTCAGATTGTAACCTACTACAAATAAATGATATCTGACACATATTATTTGTGCAGATTATAACCTACTACAATGTTAGGAACAATGATACACCACTGACAACGAACATAAGACCTCTGCATCATCAATATGATGCTCTAAGCAACGGAGCTATTCAGAGTCTGTAATATTAAGCATCATTTGTAATAAAATTAAGTTTATAAGTGATAATAGTTTACCTCTTTTGGATCTGCAAAGGCTGAAGATCTCCAATTGGTAATCCATCTGGTGTAAAATATTTCAGCAGTTCTTTTGCATCTAGTAAGGTGACTGATTCCCGATGACCATCCTTATGGCCCAGCAATTGCTCAGATGAACGTGATAGCATAGGAGTTCTGGAGGGGTGGAAGGGAGGAGGAGGTTAATCTATTAAAGAAGAACTAGAATTCAACTTGGCCATAAAAAGCTAGTCATCAGAAACCAATAAAACACTACCTAAACTAACTCTACACCCAGGGATGAGTAAAGGATTATATACTTTGTTAAAATGTTCCTTTCTTCCCCTCATATTCTTGTTACAAGGGATGGTTTGCTGGTGCAGGAGGAAGAGAATAATTTATAAATAAGGCTAATTCTGTGTGTGCATACATATCAATATTCACAATTTTTTAAAAGTATGTAAGCTCTTTGAAGATAGGGATTATTTTGATTTTGTCTCTATAACCCAAGAGTCCTGAAATGCAGTAGGTATTTCATAAATGCTTGCTACATGAATGAATAAAAACTGAGAGATTAACTAAATTTAAGTATGAAAGAAAAAAAATCTAGAAATCACATCAGATCTCATGCTGTATAAAATTAGCAATGTTGGCATGACTTTTTGTGCTGCTACCTAAGGGCAGTATCGAGGGGGTGTGTGTGTGTGTATACACACACATACCTCCTCTATAGAATTTTCTCTGTCCTTTATGTAATTTTTACTTAATTATTAAGAATTTACTGAAAGAGGTCTAGAATTCAACATGACTATGAAAAGATTCAGTCATTATAAAATCCTTAAAGTCTCTTCAAGTCATGATTATGGCTCACTACAAAGAGGTACTGAATCACCAGCATGAAATACCTGAAATTTGGATACTATTTCATACTTGTCTAAGTCCTTGCTTTCAACAGTCACATATTGCTAATTGAAGTAATGGGTACAAAAGCACTTTAAATACTAAAATTACTATACAGGACTAAGATAGTCTAATTTCACAGATAAGTAAACTGGGAAATAGTAGGGTTAAAAGAACTGTCTAAAGTTATATAACTCCTTAATAACACAGCCATGACTAAAACACAGGTCTCTGGACTTCTAACTTAGGTACTTGTTATAATCAGAAAAGAGTAACCAAAAATAGCTGGCTATAGAAAGGAGAAGTGAAAAAGGAAAACAATTATGTTTTGATCCAAAGAAGAACTTTGTAACACTGAAGTAACACCATATTTAATCAGAAGGCCATCCAGAACTCCTATCTTATCACTGTTCCCAAGATATAATAAAGTGATACTTTTATCTCCACATATTTATTTCACGACTTTACATTAATGAAAGAGAATATCTCTTCTCATTCTCCAAATTGGGTTCTAATCTATGTGGTTAGAATACTAACACTGTAGTTTTAGAATCATAAATTACTTTTATTAAGTGAAGACAAATATATTTATAGTGCTTTTGTCTCCATTCAAAATTGTTCTTAATTTTTGGATGAACATTTTAAAGGCTAATAAAAATCAAGTAATTGACTTTTTAAGGTTTTTTAAAACCTTCTATAGCATTCTTTTATAATGAAATCAGATATTTGCATCAAAATGTATTTTCTTTTTGAAATTGATATAAAATGCTTCCTGGCTTGGCCTAATCTCTCTCTGGCAACTGATGAGAAATGACTCAGTATAACACTAGGTCATCATTTTACATTCTTCATAAAATGAGAAAAATTTATAATTTGTATTTGTGAAGTTTTTCATACACAAGAATAACAGAGTATTTTAAAAATAATGGTTCATAGTGTACTGCTATCCTAGATGTATGTCAGGTGAGATCACAAGGTAGTAGTTTTCCCCCTCCCCTTCTATTACCCCTATTTAAATTTGCTTTACACACCAAACAAATTCAGCAATGATTTTAAACATCTTTTGTCCACAAACATTTACTTTAAAGTAAGGGTTAAGTAGGCATTCCCTTAATTTCTGGTGCTGACACAGAATAGAAAAAAAAGCAAAATTTGCCCATGTGCATGTTAGAAAAATAAAATGATAAACATCTAAAAGCACTAAGGTACTCAATAAACACCACTAAACAGTCTCCTAAGTCAACAAATCAACAAGCATTTAACAAACATTTATTAAGCTCCAGGAAATGTGCTAAGTGACAAGGAGAAAAAGAAAAAAGCAAAAACAGTGCTTGCACTTATAGAGCCCCCATTCTAATGGGTAAAGACAATATACAAACAACTCTTTACATGCCTGATATATAAAGGATAAATGAGAGGTGACCTCTCAGGGGAGGCACTAATGGTAGCAGTAAAGAGGAAAGGATTGGGAAAGCCATCTTGTAAAAGATAGAATTTGAACTGAGTCTTGAAGGAAATTTTAAAAGCGAATAGAAGATGGAGAAAGAAGGCATTCCAAGAAGGAAGGACAGACAATACAAAGGTACAGAATCAGGAGAAGTGGTGTTTGGGAGGAGCAACAAGGAAAATCAGTGTTACTGAATTGTAGAGTACATGGAGGGGGAGTAAAATATAAAAATACTGGAAAGACAGGAAGGAGTCAGGCTATGAAGGCCTTTAAAAGTCAAATGGAAGATTCTGTATTTGATCCTGAAGGTAATAGGGAGCCATTGGAGTGTGTTGGAAATAGTGGTGATAGAATCATACAGTGTACATCAGGAAGATCGTTGCAGCAGCTGAAGCACATCTGGGTAATAGTTTAATGAAGAGAAGGGGAATATACTGAAGATGTTGTGGGGGTAGAAACAATAAGGTTTGACAACAGATTTACAACTAAACAGTCATACATACAACTCTACACCTACATAGCAAAAAAGGTTTAATTTTTCCTGTCTAGTTACCATTAACTCATTACAATTACCTGAATTTTTGTTTAGCTTTTTCAAAGGTTTCCAAGTTCTGAAGAACATGTCTTTCCGGCCATTCCAAAGGATTAGTTTCCAAAAATGTGGATTCTGAAGAAATTTATTTTTAGAAATGATTAATAACAACAGCACAGTTATACATCATTCCTATATTTTGCAAGGATTTGCAAATTTTATAAACATCATTTGATTTGATCCTTACAACAGTGTGAAGCATTACAAATATCTCTATTTGACAGATGAAAAAACTGAGGTTGAAAAAGGGTGATCACCTTGACCACAGTCACAATGGAAGCCAACAAATCATGGGAACTGATGACATAGGAAGATTCAAATCACAGACTTTCCTGATTTTAGCATTTTTCCTATACATCCTCTAAAGGTGCTAACAGACTGAATTTTGTTATATAAAAAACTACCAATAACTGTATGTTTATAATTCTTAGTATTAGACCACCAAGGCTGTTTACTCATTGAGTAAATTACTCATTGAGATAACTGATGCCAGTTCCAATGATCTTGTGAAGAGAGTCATCTACATTCAGAGATAGGACTGTGGGAACTGAACATGGATCATAGCATAACATTCTCACTCTTTTTGTTGTTGTTTGCATTTTGTTTTCTTACTCATTTTCTTTCCTGTTTGATCTGATTTTTCTTGTGCAGCAAGAGAATTGCATGAATATGTTTACACATATTGGATTTACCACATATATTTTTTTAATCTTTTTTTTAAATTTTATTTGCATAACATATATGTGGGTAATTCTTCAACAATAACCCTTACATAGCTTTCTGTTACAAATTTTCCCCCCCAACTCCCCACCCCTCCCCTAGATGGCAGGATATCCACTACATGTTAATTATGTTAAAATATTGGCAAATCGAATATATGTATACATATTTCCAAACTTATCATTGTTGTGCAAGAAAAATCTTATCTACACAAAAGATATATCAGATAAAGGAAACACAATGTAAGCAAACATCAATCAAGGAGTATGAGAATGTTATGTTGTGGTCCACATTTCGCATCCCTCTCTCTGGGTGTATATGGCTTTCTTCAGTGAACAATTGGAGGTGGTTTGAAACATTTCATTGTTGAAGAGAGCCATGTCCATCAGAATTGATCGTCATATAGTACTGTTGTTGCCGTGTATAATGATCTCCTGGTTCTGCTCATTTCACTCAGCATCAGTTCATGTAAGTCTCTCCAAGCCTCTCTGAAATCATCTTGCTGGTCATTTCTTACAAAACAATAATATTCCATAATATTCATATACCATAATTTATTCAGCCATTCTCCAATTGATGGGCATCTATTCAGTTTCCAGTTTCTAGCCACTACAAAAAGGGCTGCCACAAACATTCTTGCACATGTGGGGCCCTTTCCTTCCTTTATGATTTCTTTGGGATATAAGTCCAATAGAAATGCTGCTGGGTCAAAGGGTATGCACAGTTTGATAACTTTTTGAGCATAGCTCCAAATTGTTCTCCAAAATGGCTGTATCCGTTCACAGCTCCACCAACAATGCATCAGTGTCCCAGCCCTTCCACAGCCCCTCCAACATTCATCATTAACTTTTCCTGTCATTTTAGCTAATCTGACAGGTATGAAGTGGTACCTCAGGGTTGTCTTGATTTGCATTTCTCTGATCAATAGTGATTTGGAGCACCTTTTCATATGACTATAAATAGTTTTAATTTCATCCTCTGAAAATTGTCTGTTCATATCCTTTGACCATTTATTGATTGGAGAATGGCTTGAATTTTTATAAATATGAGACAATTCTCTATATATTTTAGAGATGAGACCTTTATCAGAACCCTTAAATGTAAAGATGATTTCCCAATTTATTGCTTCCCTCCTAATCTTGTCTGCATTGATTTTGTTTGTACAAAAACTTTTTAACTTAATATAGTCAAAGTTATCTATCTGGTTTTCAATTAAGAGTTCCAGTTCTTCTTTGGACATAAATTTATTCCATCTCCATAGGTCTGAGAGGTAAACTATATTACATTCCTCTAATTTACTTATAGTATCACTCTTTATATCCAGATCATTAACCCATTTAGATCTTATCTTGGTATGTGGTGTTAGATGTAGGTCAAGCCCTAATTTCTTCCACACTAGTTTCCAGTTTTCCCAGCAGTTTTTGTCAAATAGTGAATATTTATCCCAAAAGCTGGGGTCTTTGGGTTTATCAAAGACTAAATTGCTATAGTTATTGCTTAGTTTGTCTTGTGATTCTATCCTCTTCCACTGATCGACTACTCTATTTCTTAGCCAGTACCATATGGGATTTACCATATATTTTAATGTGCATAACATATATTGGATTGCTTACCATCTAGGGGAGAGGGTGGGAGGAAGGAGGAGAAAATCTGAAACACAAGGCTATGCAAAAGTCAATGTTGAAAAATTACTCGTGCATATGCTTTGAAAATAAAAAGCTTTAAAAATAAAAACAAAAAAAATTCCTCATTGAGGTAGTTCCTATGTACTCTGTAGTATGCTATTTATTATAGAAGATAACAAAATTTGTTGAGTAAGGAGAAAAATAATAGTCCTATTTGTGCTTTATTCACTTGCTTGACTAATTTTTAAAAGCAGACAGATATATTTTTTATTAATTACAAAACTGAAATTGGCATAACTGAACAATTTTAAGTGAAAGAACAAATCCGCCGTTAGAGGAATCAAAAGACAACTTAAGAAGGAAAACAAGTAAATTTTCTATTTGGGGAAACACTTTTAGAATCATGGAAAAGTTGAGATAATCTTGTGTTACCTGAGTTCAAACTCCTAATATTCATTTTGTGATCCAATATACTAATATACTATTATATTAAAGAATAGATGAATATAATTAAAATGAAAAATATCTGCAGGCTGGAATTTTTCTTCCTGAATGTTTATTTGCATTTATAATTATGTTTATTACAGAAAGTCAAACATTTTAAACCATTTTAGTGGTTTGCTGTTTATTACTACAAGATTTGCTCTAACTTCATTAAATCAACACCAAATCAAAGTAAATTTTCATCTTTCAAGAAGGAATGAGTTGGATAACTTTTTAGGAATACCTGGATACTACGGGGCTAACAATTTTAAAAAAATTTAATTATACTAAATGTTGATACTGGTCTTCACTGAAAGCATAAAAATGAAACATTACTTGTTCTTGTTCTGATCAGCCATGTGCTGAGGAAATATAAAGGAATAGATATGTTATAAAAAAAAAATTGACATACTTCCAAATAATTCAACCAAAATGGTTCAGTGAAGACTGGTTCAGTGAAGACTGCACAAACATAAATGCCATGAGAGGAAATGAGAAGACGAGACCAAAAAATTCATGTATTCCAGGGTTTTCTTAGTATAATATTTTAATCTAATTTTGACAAAAACTATAGGATACATTTCTATCTGTCTAAAACTGAAACCTATAAACCAGTGAAGATAGGGGCAGCTAGGTGGTACAGTAGATAGAGCACCAGCCCTGAAGTCAGGAGGATCTGAGTTCAAATCTGGTCTCAGACACTTAACATCCCCTAGCTGTGTGACCCTGGGCAAGTCACTTAACCTCAATTGCCTCAGCAAAAAGCAAAAAAAGAAAAAAAAAAAAAACCCAACAGTGCAGATGACAGAAGAGCAGATAAGAAATATTATTTTAGGAGAGGACTCAAAGTCAGTACTGAAAAGAATCACAAACTCCCAAGGGAAAGAGAAGGATATAAAATCAAGAAAACCAATGAGTTATCTTGGGAAGGAATTAGGATAAATAACCTTCAAAAGAAGACTAATCGCTTCATCATGGATTGAAACAACGAAAGAGAGACTGAAGGAAGGGAGAGAAGAGGGATCCTGAATTAAAAGCTCTCTCTTTTATCAATTAAAGTAGAAGACAGGTCATTTGTTGGTGATTCAACAAGGATAGGAGAAAGTAGATAGGAGACAGTCTAAAAAGAAGAAAGAACACATGGCATATCTATTATGGAAAATGTGAGAGACTCAGGGAAGAAAAAAGGATTATCAGGCAGCAGTAAGAGACCCATTGAGAATTGTGACTTTTTAGCTAAACATGAATACAGAGAAGATGGATGATGGGCTGAACTACAAGGGGAGCAGAGGGAGACCAGAGCAGGAGAACAGTTGGTCTCATGAAGGGGATGGAGTTTAAGGAAATGAAGAGAATGGTAAAGATGAAGAAAAAAACTTAACACAGGTGAAGCACAGGAAAAGATGAAACAAAAAGAGGTTCTAATTTGAGACAAGAATTCCAGAATTCTTTTTTTTTATTTTTTTAAATTATATTTATATGAATCATGTTGAGAGAAAAATCACAGCAAAAGGGAAAAAGCATAGGAGAGAAAAATACATAATGAGATTTGCTTCAACTATGAGCCCATAATGATGGAGAAAGAAAATGTTATAGGAATAGACGCTGCAGCGGGGGAAGAAAAAAAAAAAAGTTTAGGAATAAAAGTAAAGAACTCTTCCCAGAATATTCACTTAGAATTGAAGAGGATGGCCACACAGTGACATCTGAGGAAAATCTGATTTTCAATAGCTCAAGATGATAGATAGATCAAAAGTTGTAGTGGGGGAAATGTAGTGGGGGAAAGGGTAGGAGTTAAGAATGATATGGATTGTGGAAGAGCAGGGCTAAAGTAGAGAAAGAATATGGATGGAGATTAGAAGAGAAGAGTCTTTTCACCAATGCAATGACTTGGAAGCAAAGAATTAAAGAGAGAAGATATTGAGAATTTGGAAAAGGAAAGGAACCAATATTTAATAAATGCCTACCAGGTCATGTGCTAAAGTGTTTTATAAACATTAACTCAACTGATCCTCATAAAAACTCTGTGAAGCTATTATTCCCATTTTATAATTAAGGAAACTGAGGCAGAGATAAAATTATTTGTCCAAGGTCATACAACTAGTAAGTTCCTAAAGTCAGATTTGAACTTGGGTATGATATCTGGAAGCTATCAGATAAGGAATAATCATCTAAAGAGATGACATCCACACTGAAGTCCTCTAATGATATATAGTATGCATTTAATTTTAGCCCTTACAACTTCTGCATTCCAGAGTGCCAATCTGACTCTGGTGGCTTGGAAAGAATAAGATTTATTTCTTAATTGCCCATGATTAAGTGTCCATGGGCTAGGCTGAAATCATGTTCTGAATTCCAAGGCAACCCACCCATAAGATAGCCAGCTCAGGTATTATGCTCCCAATTTAAGGCATTAAACACAAAAATCACCACGGTACTTTAGCTGCACTGTCTCAGGCTCTGAGATGAATTGGAATTCCCTTTAAAAAAATTCTGAAGTCTTGCTTTAACATCATGTTAATGTTTCAATAAACAAAGTTTAATGAAAACAATCCCCCAAGTCTATGAATGAAGAAAGAGAAGGGTAGTCTCATCGCTCTTCTTCAAGACTAAGCCTGGTCATGATGACATTGTATTTGGTGCATCTGGGTGGTAGAAGGTGGTGTGCAAACTTTCTTTCCTATTATGTGGACTCCACTCTACTCTGGGCCATGTCAGTCTTTCAGAAATGACTGACACAATGAGTTACCCTGAAGAGCTCATTTTGCCTTTATACTAACTCCTGGACACAGACTGTTTTCTCTTCTCACAAAGACTCTAGCAGGAAGCACCATCCTTCTCTTCTGGACTAGGACAACAGCCAACACATGTGGACTCCCTGTTTTCAATCTTTCATCCTCCAATATGACTATGGCACTCTTCTATTTAAAAAAATATTATAGGCTCACTAGTTCCTTTGGGATAACAAAATCTTTAGCTTAGCACTTAAAAGTCCTCCACAATGTGGCTTCAATACTCCTTTCCAGGCAATGATAATGACAATGATGCTAACAGCTAACATTAACAGAATACTTGAAGGCAAAAAAATATTTCACGTATGCCCTCTCATTTCCTCTTCACAATACTTTTGGGAAGAGAGATGCTACTATTTTACGATGAGGAAATTGAAATAACCAGATGTTAAATAATGTGCACTGAAGTGTCTGAGGAAAGACTTGAACTCAGTTCTCCCTGACTACAAGTTGAGTGTTCCCCATGCCCCATATGCTACCTGTTGCCTGAACTTGCCATTTCATCTTTTTCTCTGAGGTTTCATGTGAATTATCTTATTCCTGCTCCAAGTCGGTGATTGCTGTTTCTTAGTATTTTTGGCTTCCTTCAGAGCTCAGAGTGGGTGCTGTCTACACAGCTGTAAGTACTCTCTTGCTCCTCAAATTATCTTGCACTGATGGTGTATCTCTCAATAGTAAGCTGACTTTATATACCTAGGAGTTCAGAAAGGGGCTCTGTATATAACAGGTCCTTAAGAAAAATCTCTTTAACTGAAATGAATGCTAATATCATTGATCAGACCTTCCTCCCCTTCTTGAAACTTTTCTTCTCCCTTTGATTCAATGATACTATACTATTCTATTTTTCCATATAATCTCTGGTGCTTTCTCTATCTTCTCTGTTTATTAACTCTTACCTTCTCCTTACTATTCTTCAAATTAAAGAATTTTACCTTTCAAAGATGAATGAAAAAGAAAACAAAATTCCCTAAACAACTATTATTTACTTGGCAATTACTATGTGCAAGCCACTGTATTGTACCCTAAAAAAACAAGGATGAAATATATAGATTCTAATAATAATAGCTAATATTTATTTGTGCTTATTAAGTGACAGATGCTATGTTAAACACTTTACAAATATTATCTCATTAGATCTTCAAACCAACCCTGGACATAGATGCTACTATTATCATTTCCATTTTAAAGATAAGGAATTTTCAGTAAACAGAGATTAAGAGACTTGCTCACAGTCACACTATTAATAAGTATCTTTGGTTAAATTTGAATTCAGTTCTTTCTAACTCCAAGGCTGGCTCTCTATTCACTGAACCAAGTCTCAAGGGGCTTAAGACTTAATAGGTTTAAAAAATACAAGCATAAAATATACAAATACAAATATATCACAAAACAGATAAAACCATGTGTATTTTATGTTTGATAAAATTTGGCCTTTTCAAAAACTATCCAATGTATTTTATATACTTATAAAGTAAAAGAAAATGTATGAGTTTTGATAAACATATACAAAATATAAAGATACATTTAAAGAAATGAAATGCTTACCTCTTAATATTTCTGAAGTTTTTATTTTGTTTCTAGTCATGTGAAGAGCTGTTTTAGGAATACTAGCATCAAAAAATTCTATAAAATGTTCCCTTGTGAGTGATAACAAAGTATTGAGTTCATCAGTAGAAATTGTAACTGGCTGTTCTATAGATTCCTTTCTTCCTATGAGATGAAACAGATCAACTTATAAGAAAACTAAAAAAACTCTTATTTTACAACCTAATTAAAACCTATCTACCACAATTTAAAGCTTAACCTTTAACAAATACAAGCTTCTTCTAAGTTAAATATCTAAACATAGTCCTAATTTTACTGTAATTTTTCATACTATAGCTGGATTAACTTCATACATTATACTTAGATAAACATTAATTACAGAATATTAAAATTTTAAAATTTACAAAAAATAAAAACTTTTGCGAGGAGATAAAGCTAAAAGGTAAAGTAATCATGAGTTCTGATAATACTGTTAGCATTAAAACTGTTTTATAAACAATTGTTTTATTGAGTGGTATATAAAACCTAATATGTAAACAAAAAATAAGATCGCTCAAACTAGCTACATTATTTTTTATAATTAAAAAGTTACATGTACATAGATAGAGAAGTGGCAGATCTATTACAGGCTGAGTGTTGCATACCTTAGATTAGTTTCTACAATATGATTTCTGAAGAAAAGACCCTACAATAAACTCCATCAGAGTTTAAATCCTGCCAAATTCAAGTACTTAAGACTACAATGTGATGTACTTGTTAAGATAACAAAGTTTAGAACATATTGGCCCATAACTTAACAGAGTTCATTGAATTATATGTTAGGTAAATTTGAATGTTACAAAGCAAAGTGAAAATAAAGTTTAGTGAGAAATGTTATTAATGACTAGGGAATCAATACAAACTCCATGCAGAAAGTAATGTTTAAAAAGAATTTTTAAATCATGAGACAATGCAGCACTGGGGAAAAGGTAGTAAATTCAGAGTCAGAAAAATTGAAGTGACTTCAAATTGTTTATTCTACAAAGATTACCAGTACAATACTCCAAACCTAGTTTCTGTTATCCTTGCACTGTTGCCACATCACTGACTTACCTCCTTTGTTAAATCAGAAATGCCTCAGATCAGCAGTGTCAAACACTCAGCCTGAGGGACACATGAGGCCCTCAGTCCTCCTGGGTGCAAGCCAATGCAGATTAAAATGTAGTTCTTATGTAATTTTAATATTTTATGTTAATAAAATATATATAAATATGTAATTTTCTAAATATGTGTGTATATGCCTCACAAGGATTCTTCTGTATGATTTAGTGGCCCCAATTTCTACTTGAGTTTCACACCAATGCCCAAATTTGTTACTTCTTACACAAAAATCATAATAAAAATCACTAATAGTACTACATTCTATTTCTACTCACCAGGAATTTTTTCATTATTTTTTTGTAATCTATACTTTTGATTCTTCAATGTCCATGACTCATAGAGCATATAGGTAAGAACAGTTTAAGTAAAACCCTTAATGATAACAGGAACTTGGACTATCAGTTGACTCCTAGATCCATTCTACCTCTTTAATTCAGAGATTGTTCTAGAAACTTAAAATAATTTCCTTTACTCAGAGCCTGAAATAATTACGAGTTTTTTTTGTTTGTTTGTTTTTTGTTTTTTGTTTTTTTTTTTTTATTATAAGAATAGAACAAACGAGACTATGTTAAATCACAGTAAGAAAAATTTAGGTCAGACACAAAGAATATTTTTTTCCCTGTAAAGATGTTAATCAAAGTGCTACTAAAAGAGCTTGGAGAAATTTCTTTCCCTGATGTGAGAACAAGATATTTAATATGTCTACAATTAGTTAGATACAGATAAAGGAGTTGAGAGGGTGTATATTTAATAGAAAGAGCACTCTGCTATATACCAGAAAACTCAAGTCCAAATTCTACCATTAACTAAATGTGAGAGACCCTGAGTAAATCATTTAATCTTTCTGAGGACAACAATCCAAGTTTTATATATCCTGAAGTTATGGACGTTGTGAAGAAAAAAGGAATAAATCAAGAGAAAGCTCTTTTGGGAAAAAATGACTATAAAAGATTAAGTGATACTATTTTAAGTCCCTTTTAAACCTGTAAAATACACGCGCACACACACGCACACACGCATGCGTGCCTAATCTCTAAAATTCAGAATTCAGGTTAGACACCATCACCACTGGGAAAGATAACATAGAAAATTCAAAAGGCATGAGATTCTGTTTCTCTCTTTTATTCCTGATCATGATTTTTTCACAGTAAGTTGATATTCAGCGAAGTGGATGGAACTTTGGTTCTTGGGGAATCTGACAAACAAAGGTCCAATCCCAACTGAGAAATGCCAGTTGTATAATCTGGGGAAATCATTTAATCTCACCCAGTCTCAATTACCTTAACTGTGAAACAGGGATGATAATAATAGTCCCTATCTCAAGAAGATTGTTGGGAGAATCAAATGAGGTAATATGAAGCACTTTGCAAACTTTAAAGCATTATATAAATGCTATTATTATGATTATGATTAGTAAAAAGGGAACCATAAGGTTCTCACAGCAATTCTCAGACCACAGTCTTCCAAGCAATGGAATTAAGGCAGTCCTGCCTATTGCCCTGAAGTAACGCTATGGATAAAAACAAATATCTCAGTTAGCATCTTTAACTGGTTCTCTGAAAACAAGATGCCAGACAAAATGAAGGGTGGTGAGCTTTATAAAAGCAATATGGTTGAAGAAGTAATGGGTAATCAGCTGGAAGATGTTACAAGAGGGGTTGGTTATCATATACAAATGATACCATAAGGCATCATTATATGACATATGCTTTATGTTACTTTGGAAGTCATTTCAGGGACATATGAAATAACAACAACAAAAATAATCAGTATTCAGTAGAACTTTTAAATCTGCAAAATGCTTTACATACATTTCCTTATATAATTCTCACAACAATCCTCTGAGGTAAATACTACAGATATTTTTATCCCAATTCTACATATGGAGAAAGAGCATTTGAAAGCTGTCAGGTGATTTGCCTTATAATTATTATCAGGTGAAGCAGAAATATTATTAAACCATTAGGAGACAAGAGTTCTAATTCCAGCTCTGCCATTACCTGTGTAACCTTCGGCAAGTTATTAATGTTTTTCTCAAGTGTAAAATGGAGGGGATGTGGCACAATAAATGATTTCTAAAGTTTTTCCCCCAGCTCTAAAACTCTATGATATGAGTACTTTTTTTAATGGTGGAAGCAATTATCTTTATTCACTGATATTCTATGAGCCAGATAATAGGTAAGGGAATTTCTTCTTCTCCAATATTATTAAACTATGAGAATACCTTCCTCACATGGCATGTTCAATTAAAGCTGTTAAGAGAATTCATATTTTGTAGTAATCTACATTAAAAAAGGCATTCTGTTTGTTCTTATAACTAAGAAGCCTTTGGAAAGTCTTTACTATGATACTTAATATTCACATAAAGGTGAATATTTCAATTATTCTTTTTCAGAAAAACAAAAGCAACCACACATATACACACAAAATCAACCACTACAGTTAAGGTACTTTTACTAAATGTTAAGAGACATTCTTGATTGCTTACAAATGGGCCTCAGAAGAAAAAACAAATACCCAAATAGAAACAATTAGGTTAATTTACATGAACTTTGCAATGGCACATACTGTTGTCACATCCAACTCTTTGTGACCTCATTTGGGAATTCCTTGGCAAAGATATTGGAGTAGTTTGCCCATTCCTTCTCTAGCTCATTTTACAGATGAAACTGAGACAAATAGCAACTTGCCCAAGGTCACACAGCTAGGCAATGTCTGATGCCAAATTTGAACCTAGGAAGAGGAATATTCCTGACTCTAGGGCCAGTATTCTAATAACAGCACCAGCTAGTTGCCTTTATTGGTACATATTATATAACTGGGCTGTGGGTTTTTCCTGTAGCTTTAGCTTCCTCAATTATTCATTCACCTAATATTTTAAGCTTTGCTATGGACAAGACACAGTGCTAGAAGCTATGAAGGAAAGAAGGATCCCTGAGATTTAGTGCTTCACATTTAGCAGCTTCTGAGACAGAAGGGTAATAAAGACAAAGAACAGAACCATCAAGGATAGTTTTGTACATTCTTATATCTCCAGCTGCCTAGCAGACTATGTGACTAGTAGTTTGCATATCCTGAAAATTAAGAAAACACGAGTGATAAAAGAAGATCGGGATTGTGAGGCCATGGAAAATTGCTTTAGGATTTTCAACTGTGCAGACAGTTTATTCAAGGCAGAGAAACTAAATACAGACAAATAATGCTAGACTTCTACTTCAATGGCTGTAGTAGTGGAAGAAATTCTCCATAAGGTTCTATCTTATATACACTCATAAATTCTCCATAGAGACTCTATCTTAGATGTGGGGAAATTTCTTCTAGGACTCTTTTTACATTTGGGTATAAACAGAGGGGAGCTAGTGCTACTAAAATTCATTGTGAATTTACACAATAAAGTAGGTTCAAGACATTAAAAGGGCTTTTCAAGAAAGTAATTATACATATTATTTTATAATATATTGCATTACTGTACTTCATATGTTCCTTCAATTCATCTTAAAATTTCCCGGTACTAAGTCAGTTAATCTGACTTTATTAAGCACTTATTTGCAAGGCACTGTCCTAAACTCTGAGGATACAAAGAAAGGCAGAGAACTATCTATTCTCAGGGAACTCAGATTCAAATAGGGGAGACTACATGCAAACACACTAGGTAAAAGGGAGGGAATTTCAGAGAGAAAGCACTACCAATGTGGGTGAAGGGGTTGTTTGGTGACAAAAAGAACGAGATCAGGAAAGGGCTTTGTCAGAAGATGGGTTCTGAGATAAGTCTTGAAGAAAGTCAAAAACCCTGGGAGGCAGAAATAAAGAGGGAAAGTAAAGTAGGGAGTAAAAAAACATGATGGGACCACCAGATGAACCAAAAAAAAATCATTACTACTGAATCAGCCCAAAGAAAAGTTTGTATGTTTTATCCTAGAGGTAAAAGAGAACTATTGAAGTGTATTGATTTGGGGGAGGAAAAAGATATAATTTGACAGTCCAACTGGCATATTGTTTTGACAACAGAGTAGAAGGCAGACTGGAGTGGGGGAAAAAACTTGAGGCAGAAAGATCAATCAGCAAACTATTGCAATAGTCCAGATATAGAAAAAATTCTGAACCCCAAATAAGAGACCAGTTCCTGCAGGAGTAGGTGTGAAAACTCAAAATGAGCTCACACAGAGTTTTCAGGAGCAAGAGCTTAGTCTTTTATCCCTAATCCCAGCCACAAAACCCTCAATCCCCTGGCTAGAGAGATGAGGTAAACATTCTTTCCTGATTCTCCTATAACATACACTCATTAATATGTGCCCTCTCTCTCCATCCTACATACATTACATGACTGTTGAAATTAGCCTTAGCTCCTCCTGGAACTAAGAGAAGGAGAAGTTAATATTTATGAAGTAATTAAGCATGCTCACTCTAGGTTAAGCTATGACCTGGGTCTTGATTTCAGCTTTTTTTTTTTTTTTTTTTTTTTAAACAATACAACTAGTTCTGTCCAATTTTATCTATTTCAACTTGTTTCGGAAGCTCCCCTGCTCCCTATCCTCTGGACTACTTTCAGTTCCAATCTTTCAGTTTTACTCCATTATGGAAACATAACTGCTTATTGTTTCTCATGGGATGTATATGAGAGATGATACTAATATAGTGAATTATAAGGAACACTTCAGTCATTAATTATTCCTTCTAATGAAAACAATTCAATAAATAACACCCAAATTACCTTACACATTAAAATCAATTTGGCCATTCCTCCTAATTATAACATTTTCCCTCAGTGCTCTCAAAAATAAAAAACTTTATTACAATAATGATATAACAGTTCAAACAACTATGAAGTTTATCATGCTGAATTAGCAGATAACCAGTGAATTTTCTATCATTCTGATATCAGTTAGGAAAAGTTTTCTAATAATAGCAATTTTCTGAACGTTTTTACAACTGCGGTGGTGAAATATGAATCAAGAAGGATGTCTCAGTAGGGTCTGAAGAAGAATTAAATGTATAACACTAAAACAGAAAGTAGTTACAATGGATATTGAAATTGTATAATAATTCTTTGAAGTGGGTGGCACAAATTAAAGACTTATTTGAAATAAAACCCAATAACATCCATTTTTTGATTCAAAATTTCCCACATGTAGAATTCCTTTTTATTCACTAAAATTACATAATCTTACTCTTTTTACAATAATAACTTAAATTTATTTTTAATATAGTAAGTACCATCAAATCAAACTAGAATTAAGATCATCTGTTTCTGAATAAATCAGTATTCAGTATTAAGCTTACTCCTTACTTACTCATATATTCCTTCAAAGCCAAATCTTGGACTTTAGCCAGCTGCTTTTCTCTCTGTATAACCTGCTCTCCAGAGAAACATGGTAGTGAACAGATGAAGTCAATAGGAAAGCCTGTTTGGAGTATAGCAATCACCATAAAAGATTACTCACACAATCAACTCTTTTCAATTTCTAGAAAATTATAATAATAATACATTTTCCATACTGCTGATATATACAATTTGAGGGGCATAATAACTTATAGCACTGTTAATGCTACACCTTCACATTATAAAACAAGTGTGGGCTGCTATTACTCATTCAAAAGGGATTTACACAATTAGTATTCAAATGCTAAGGAGTCAAAACAAACGAAGCTAGGTAAGATATAATGTGTTTTAAATCTTGCCCTCTCAACCTGTGTGATTTCATAAAACACTTTCCTGTATCATACCTTCTCTTTCTCTTTAAACTCTTAACTAGAACTTTTGCAAAAAGTACTCAGAATTTCTATATGGAAATAGAAGTTAAGAGAGGAAATATGGGTAAGAAGGGACACGAATGAAGGAATTTATCCAAAAAAAAGGTGTAATGATGGTTTATTAGTTTTGACTGTAAGAGTCAGCAAACTATAGGCCAAGAGTAACTTGTTTTTTGTAAAAATAAGGTTTCATTATATTTTAGACTATAATTAACTACTGTTAAGTTATGGACAACTCCTGGATTAAAGAAAAAATACATAACTGATATATTTGTAGTTCATCTATACTAATGGAGTACTGATGTGCTTTCTAAATTTGTAGGTTATTTGTAATACTTTATGCTTCAAAAATAAGTTTGAATACTTTATTACAACTGAGATGTTAAGTATGTGGATAATTTGTCCAATGTGCAGAACACAATCCATTTTGTAAAATTATTCACTTCTAGTAATTCTGATATACTGGAGATATTATACTGTATTAGAAAACCTCCTCGCAGTTTCAATGAAATTGCTGAGATATCACCAACAAATATACATGCTATTGCTCATCTCCCTTTCTAGTAATAAAACTTGAACAAAATATAAAAAATATGTAAAAGAGAAAAGCAAATTGGTTTAAAAAAATTAAGATCTTTTAGTTCTTTTCTTTCACTTAAACCTGTTAGGTTCAATATTCCACTGCTACCCATCAGGCAGGTAGGTGGCAATGGGCTTAGAATCAGAATGACAAATTCAAATTCAGTCTCAGCCACTTAACTGTGATTCCAAGCAAGTAACAAACTCTGTCTGCCTCTACTTTCTCAATTTATAATGAGAATAATAATAGCACCTATAACCTAGAATTTTTGTGAGGATAAAAAGACACACCATCAGTAAAGAACTTAACCCAGTCCCAGATTCATACTAGGTATTTAATGCTTGCTTCCCCTTCCCACTAAACATACAATTATTCTTTCCATCTAAAGTTAACACTTACTTCCTTCTGGCTTTGTTTTCATATTTCCATGAATTAGGTTGAGTGCAGCTGAACCATTGATCTGATTAGCTGAATAAATCAATGTCACTTTACATCGCCCATTGTTATTACCTTGCAACAAAAGATAATAGCTTGAACATTCTCCTTTCACTTCAACATCTGGAACTAATAACAAAAAATTATATTTAAACATTTGAAAATTAATTTTAACACCTTACAGCATTTAAATTACTATATCATACACCTGAAACAAAATGTGGCAGTATTTTTAATATGTTCTCATTACTGGTTATAAAAGTATTCCTTGGCTACAGAGTGCAAATTTTATACCTAACGGTTGAATTAGGCATACTTCTATTCCAGAACATAAACATTTCATAGCAAAAAATGAAAATAGACATTGAACTTATCCAGAGTAATATATACCTTTTTTATATACATAAGCCGCTTCACATTTTACAAAATAAAAAACACCAAGCTAAACCAGAGTTGGCCTTTTCTTTGCAATTCTGTATTTTAGACCCTTCTCAAGTTGGTAGAAGTATTTGGAGTAAAAACTCCTTCTGCAAGGTTGCAGGAGGGGAGCAAGGTGGCAGGAGGGGAAAAGGAAATGAGGTGACAAAAGGCCCTTGATCTTTTTACATTTACTGTTTATTTATGTCAATAAAAACTTAAAACAAGGTTTCTTAAATGCCATCCAGTTGATTTAGATAAGTCACCAAACTGTCAGTTGACAAAATTTAAAATATAATTTTATTTCAACCTTCTTGACAAAAAAAGCAGGCTCTCCAATAATGACAAATCTGTTTCATTGACCAAATCTTTTTTCACGTTTCTGATTATTCATTTCTCACTGTCTACCACCAACTTTTTGTCTTGATATGAAATAATATAAAGCATCGAATTCTATTCCTATCAACCAGGGTATTCACTTTCAAATTGTGCTGAAAAGTAAAGAAATAGTGATAAAACAATAGAGAAGGGACCAGCAAATTCTTAGACATTTACCAACACCATCAAGATAAAGAAATGAGACCTTCAGATTTATAGCACAAGCAAAAGAAAAATAAGGAAAGAGGAACAGAAAAGATGCACTAAGATGGGAGAAGGATGGAAAGAGAAAGACAAAATAGAAGACATAGAAAGAGAAAAGAACATTTGGTAGGAAATGGTAGAATGCCACTTGCCATTGCTTCAAATACCACTTCTTGTCAAAAATACCTCAGATTAGTTTATAAATATAGTGACAAACTTAAAGCCCATAGATTAAAATTAGTAAATTAGTCTCAGGACAACTACTCCATAGAATAAGTGATAAGAACATGTTTTTGTGTGATCCCCGATATCACCAAATCCTAGCTACTACTCTTCATCTTTTCCTAAATTTTATCAATGATTACTTATCCAAGCAACCACTGATTACTGACTTAAGTCTTTATCACAGTGGTGGAATCTGAGTGGCTGAAATAACAATCAACATAATCTATCTGCTTTGTGACCAACTTGTCTTAGTACATTAAGGGTTTAAGAATTAGTAATACAGGGGCAGCTAGGTGGCACAGTGGATAGAGCACCAGCCCTAAGTCAGGAGGACCTGAGTTCAAATCTGGTCTCATACACTTAACATTCCTAGCTGTGTGACCCTGGGCAAGTCTTAACCTCAATTGCCTCAGCAAAAAAGCCAAAAAATAATAATAATAATAATTAGTAATACTTTTTCAAAAGAGAATCATTAGCTAATGATATCAAGAGTTATGAAGCAAAATATAACTTTTAAAAGGAAAATAATATTTGTATCCAATAGCAGATAAAAATGCCCTTTTGCCCAGTTCACTTCCCATCTTTCTAGAGAATAAGAACCCCAGTCCTAAATGACACTATCACCAATATTTTACTGCTATGAAGCTTTTAAGATTTTCTTAAAGCAAAATAAAACATGACTTCATTAAGTTATAATATTTCTGATTATCAGTAACTTTTATATACTGCCCTAATCCAAGGGAAATCAGTAAGGTAAACATGAACAATATTTGTTTGGGATTTTTTTTACAGTGTTCCCTTAAGCATGATTTATCTTGGGAAAATACTTTGAAATGATTTTTATTGGATTTTTTTGTGTAATTCACATCCCCAAGGGCAAGTTCGATGATCTTCATAAAAATTCATAATAATTTATATTAAAAAGAAAATGGGAAAAAAAATCAAATAACAGTTGCTAAATTTTAATTACAAAATGATTTCATGGCAAAAGATACACTATGGATCAAAGTATATCCACAGAACAATTAATGTAATAAACCTCAATATAATATACTTAGCTTACAATATGAGTACTAATTAGTATCCAGTTCTAGTAAACATTTGTATTAGAAAAAATTTTAGCTGTATTTCTTCCTAAAGACCAGGTTACTACAACAAATGTTTTTTGATCCCCATTCTATGAGAATCTAAAGTTTGCCCCAAGAGTAACATCAATTCACCTACCAATTGTCTTGCCAATTTAAGTAATATTTATTTCATGGCATGCTTTTCATATATAATTATACTATATCACCTCAACTGGCATTCTAATCACTGGAGACTGTAAATAGAAAAATTGCATTTTCTTCATAAGTATTTATTTTTAAAAACTTTCTTACCCATAATGACTATATAACCATTTTTAAATGTTGTTCCAGGTTTGGGGTTTTTAATTGAATACTTATTAGGTAATTCTTATGTAAAAACTGCAGTGAATAACAAAATACATTTTTCCATTTGTATAGCTTGCATGCAACTCTCACATCTATTACCAGGATTATAAAGGGAAATTACACACCAGAGATTTAACTTCATTTGTCAGTTGGACACTACCATTTTATAAGCAAGACAAGTACTAATTTCAGCTTTTGTAAATGACTGATTAGACTTGGGATTCCCTTTCTTAAAAAATCCATCCTGAATCTACTTTTTGGGGGGATGAAGGAAGCAAAAGTGATCATTTTTAAATGTTCATGAAATTTTTCATTTGTAAAATCATATGTTTATAAATCTAGAATTGGAAATTACCTTCGAGACTAGTCCAAATTTTTCCTTTTACAGATGTGAAAACTGAGGCCCTGGGAAATTTAGTTACTTAACTTGCTTAAATATACACAGGCAGTAAGCATGGGAGATGATATTTTTAACTTAAGTCCTTTGGCTCCAGATTCAAATCTCTTTCCACCATCATAGGATTTTTATAAATGATAAAAATATTATTATAGCTATTTTATGCTAAGGTAAGATTACCAGAGAATATACTATGGAAACAACAAGAATTCAGTAAGTATATTCAAATGCTCTTTAGAGCAACCCCTAAAGAAGTTCTACTGCCAAATTTTATTTCCCATTTCAAAAACGTGGAAAATATGAACCACAGGATTAGAGGCATATTCAGTATGACAAGAGATAATATGGCGAACTCCAATATCAATAAAGATAGCTATTTATACACAAGGCCTAGAAAATGGTTGCTCTGCTGCTGAGATTATAATGTAAAAGATACAATATTTCAAGAATTTCACTGTGAATGAATCATACAAAGACTAATTGGGGGTGGAGGGGAGAGGAATGTCCATCCAGTTGTTTTTAGAAGAGCTAGAAAGTTCTTAATTGCTATAGGTTTTATTTTATAAGAACCTGTAATTTCAGCATATATATATATACACACATACACACACACATATATACATATACATATATCTTCAATTTTTAAGGAGTCTAATTTTGGTGTCTTCAAATTCTTTTATCAGAATTCAATCGTGTAAACCATGAGCAATATTTTTCTCCATGTCTTAAGTTTCACTTTTAATAAAATTTTGAGAAAAAAGTGAAAAATAGCATTTCTTGTAATACAACTAAACATTCACATATCTGACCAATTTCATTAATTTTTTTTTCTATTTTCTATTACTAGCATTCCACAATTTTAACAGTGCTCTGGTCTATAGTTTAAATCAGTAAGTAACAGTGATAGGCAAGAATATGGGTAAATTATAAAACACTACTGTTACACAAGTGAGCCAGGTCTACAATCATCAAGCAATAGTATTAGATTTGCTATTTTCAGTAAGCCTATATTTCTAAAAAGTTCTTTCACTGAAAGGATATCAATTGATGAAACCAATCAAAATACTTTGTTCATCTCTGAATTAACTTAGTAAGGAACAAGGAAATTTGTAATGCCTTGGAAAGCTCTAGAATGATTATATTTTCCAATCACCAAAGGTTTTATTTTTATGTGAGCCTAGAGTATTAGCACGCTTAGGAACAGTGAATCTGCTCTTATTCTAGTTAAAACCAGCTGGCAAAGGATTCAACTTGTAGCTGATAAGGTAGAGCCTGACAAGCATCACTAAAACAGAAGTTTCTCTAGCACTATAAAAATGTTCAAGGGATAGATTATACTCTACAATCATATTAAAAAAAAAAACTAAACAAAAAAAACCCACTAAATTTTTTCTGCAACCTCAGTTAAATGCATTTTCCCACAGATCTTTAGCTTTTACATGGTTTGAGAAACTAAAACACATGAACTTAAAGATCAATTACACTAATTTATAACATTTATTTCTTTAAAATATTTATAAATACTTATATTTAGAGAAATCATTTTTACCAAATACTAGGATACAATTTTCTAATTGTTTCCCAGGAAATCACATCTTGGAATCTTTTTTTTTTTTTTTTTAATTAAATAATTTACAAATTTTTTGATTCTGTAACGCCAACTGGATAATTGTTTAGTATCTCAAACTCCCAATATCCAACATTATTGGACATTATGTTAATGTGTCCAACTCATTATCTTCTCCCTTAAATCTGCTTCTCTTCTAAAATTTCCTAATTTTTGTGTGTGACTTAAACTACCATTCTTCTACCTTGCTTTAAAATTCAAAATTTCAGGGGGGGGCGGAGCCAAGATGGCGAACTGCAGACAGCTCTCTGTGAACGCCTTGGACCTTCCCTCAGACCCAGACAAAGTGAGCCTTCGAACTGGTTTTTGTGAGAGGGCCCCGCCAAACATTTGGACTACAACGCACTTCTATCAAAAATCTACCTTGAAAGAACTCCAGAGAAGGTTAGCCTCAGGGGAAATCGGCCGCTGGTCGCAATCAGACCCCAGCCAGGGCGGAAGTCAGGGCTGTGATAGAGGGGCGGATTTTAGGAACCCAGGAAGCCCCTGGGAGACACCTGGGCCACTTTGCTCTGCTTGCGGGCAGGTGCTTTGGCAGATCTGCCTTTGGTAAAGGGTGGAATGAGAGCAGCTGAAAACGTGGTCCTAGTGCGAATCTAGCCCGACCAGCCTCAGACAGGAAGTCAACTCGGCAAACTGCCCCAGGGCAAATACAAATCGTTGCAGTTTTCTCTGCTTTTGACCAATATCCCAACTTTAAATCATGAGCAAGAAGCAGAAGAGAGCTCTCACCATAGAAAGCTTTTACGGAGAAAAAATAGAACAGTCCCCAGATCCTGACATTATGAAAACAATCCCAGATGAAGCCACAAAGGCAGACTTAAGTTGGTCTCCCTTTCAGAAGGCTAACCTGGATGATTGCATTAAGAATCTCAAAAAAAGGGGCAGTTAGGTGGCGCAGTGGTTAGAGCACCAGCCCTGAAGTCAGAAGTACCTGAGTTCAAATCTGGTCTCAGACACTTCCTAGCTGTGTGACCCTGGGCAAGTCACTTAACCCCAACTGCCTCAACAAAAAGCAAAAAAAAAAAAAAAAAAAAAAAAATAAA
>JAJPUD010000618.1:197458-297683 GCA_023553655.1 Myrmecobius fasciatus | reverse complement strand
TTAAAAAGTTTTTGTACAAACAAAATCAATGCAGACAAGATTAGGAGGGAAGCAATAAATTGGGAAATCATCTTTACATTTAAGGGTTCTGATAAAGGTCTCATCTCTAAAATATATAGAGAATTGTCTCATATTTATAAAAATTCAAGCCATTCTCCAATCAATAAATGGTCAAAGGATATGAACAGACAATTTTCAGAGGATGAAATTAAAACTATTTATAGTCATATGAAAAGGTGCTCCAAATCACTATTGATCAGAGAAATGCAAATCAAGACAACCCTGAGATACCACTTCACACCTGTCAGATTGGCTAAAATGACAGGAAAAGTTAATGATGAATGTTGGAGGGGTTGTGGGAAGGCTGGGACACTGATGCATTGTTGGTGGAGCTGTGAACGGATACAGCCATTCTGGAGAACAATTTGGAGCTATGCTCAAAAAGTTATCAAACTGTGCATACCCTTTGACCCAGCAGCATTTCTATTGGGCTTATATCCCAAAGAAATCATAAAGGAAGGAAAAGGCCCCACATGTGCAAGAATGTTTGTGGCAGCCCTTTTTGTAGTGGCTAGAAACTGGAAACTGAAGGGATGCCCTTCAATTGGAGAATGGCTGAATAAATTATGGTATATGAATGTTATGGAATATTATTGTTCTGTAAGAAATGACCAGCAAGATGATTTCAGAGAGGCCTGGAGAGACTTACATGAACTGATGCTGAGTGAAATGAGCAGAACCAGGAGATCATTATACACGGCAACAACAGTACTATATGACGATCAATTCTGATGGACATGGCTCTCTTCAACAATGAAATGTTTCAAACCACCTCCAATTGTTCACTGAAGAGAGCCATATACACCCAGAGAGAGGGATGCGAAATGTGGACCACAACATAACATTCTCATACTCCTTGATTGATGTTTGCTTACATTGTGTTTCCTTTATCTGATATATCGTTCGTGTAGATAAGATTTTTCTGGCACACCAATGATAAGTTTGGAAATATGTATACATATATTCGATTTGCCAATATTTTAACATAATTAACATGTAGTGGATATCCTGCCATCTAAGGGGAGGGGTGGGGAGTTGGGGGGAAAAATTTGTAACGGAAAACTATGTAAGGGTTATTGTTGAAGAATTACCCACACATATGTTATTCAAATAAAATAAAAATTTTAAAAAATAAATAAATAAATAAATTAAAAAAAAAAAAGATTGACTCATCAAGCCAAAAAAAAAAAAAAAAAAAAAAATCACTCATTTTGACTTCTTTACCTTCTATCACTTATTTGTTAACTCTTTTCAATATAGCTTCCAACGACATGAATGAATAAACTGGTATCTAAAAGGTTATCAATGATTTTAATTATTAAATCAACAGGCTTTGTCTCCATCCTCACTTACTTTGATTGAATTTGGTATAACTATTGACACTGTCAACTACCCTTCCTCTTGGACATTAGTTCTTCCCTTGGCTCCATGGTGTTGCTTTTTTCTATTTGTCTTAAGTATTCTTTTCAATCACCTTTAGTGAATCATCATCCAGTTCCCACTCTGAAAGATGCCTAACCATACCCCCCTTCCATCTGGGTCCTTTTACTCTTACCTCTCTGGTCTCATCTAATCTCATGGGTTTCAATTAATATCTTCACAAAAAGTCTAAAATGTATATATTTTCTCCTAATTTCCCTCTAAAATTCCAGTATGCTCTAAATCTATACACTTTACATTAATGGTCAGGCTTGAGATTAAATTACTAAATTAGACTGTTAGAAAGACCATCTGGATGTCTAATCTACAGCTCAAATTCAATATATCTAAAATAGAACTAAGTGTCTTCTTTGATAAATAAATTCATTCTCTCTGTCAAATTTCCCTATTTATGTTGAGATTACCAGGTTTCCAACCAACCAATTTGACTTTCCAAACTTTTGTTGCTCCTCCTATAAATTCAATTCCATTATCATTTATTAAGTGCCAACTAAAACGCAAGGTACTATATATCTATCTATGCAGCTGCCTCATCTTGTAAATGATACCTTTCTAGCTCCACAAGCCAGCGACGACTTCTCTCACATTGTCTTAATTAATCTGGACCATAATAATTGCTTCCTAACTGATCTGCCAATTCCTATTTCCAATCCACAATTCACAGAACTGACAAAGTCATCTTCCTAAAATACAGGTCTACATCACTCTACTGCTCAAAAATATTTTTTAATTTATGCTTCTAAAATAAAACATGAAAACCTCAGTATAGCATTAAAACTTTCAACAATGTGGCATCAACCAATCTTGCTAGACTTATTTCCTATTATTCCATTCATGTAGTCTATATTATAGCCAAATAGCTGACTAATCCTTCCTAAAACTCACTATTTCATTTTATATATTTAAGTCCTTACACAGGTTTACTTGAATTATACTTCCTTTTAGATTCCATAACTTTTTTTAAGGGCATATATCATCAATTAAATCTTACAGGAAAGCCTTTCCTCATCCCCCAATTTTTAATGCTCTTTCCCCACCTCCAATTATCTTGCATTTAGTTATCTGCTTATATGTGGCATTCCCTACTTAAATGTAGGCTATTAAAAAGAAAGACATATTTTTTTCTTTCCTTTTCTTTTCCCCATGCCCCCCCCCCCCAGTATCTAGTACAGTTCCTTGAATGGGATACATCCTGAATAAATATTTGTTCCATTAAATGGAATTAAAAATATAAAAGTGGGATGACAAAATTATTCCCAAGCTCACCTCATGTCCTAAAAAATCTAATTCTAATAAATGAAGGTTAAAATTTTAGTTTTAATTAGGTCTTGCAAAGCCCCAAAGACAGACATTCCAATTGTAACAAATTTTTTCAATAAATCCTTATGTATTTGGAAAGGATCAAATGATATAAATTCTTCACGTGTAGAGACTATTTTATATTTTGTACCTGTACCTCCATCACCTAGCACAAAGTATCTAATAAATGCTTATTGCTTGATTGACTGAATAATTTTATTTCTCAAATCGGCCAACTAAAATATCTTCAAATGATAAATGCTAAATATTCAAAAGATCTATGCTTTTTCTCCCAAAGCCAACACAGATCTTAAGTTACTTGAAATTTTTCTGTTTAAGTGGTCAGAAAAAACTATTACCTTGTAATCTATGATGTGCTATTAAACTTCACTGAATTTAGGTATGCTGGTCTTTACATGACGGATTTACAGTGTTTCATAATATAATTACTCAGAACCTTTTTTGATTTGCATTTTCAATATTAATGAAATTAATAGTAGAAATAAAACCAGAAATAAAACATAACCAACAATTGGGTAATGGCAAAGAAATGATGGTCTATTCATTACTGAATTGTATGAAATGCTACTACATATCTATCTGAGAGAAATATGGAAAAACTTGTTAAAAATAAACAATGAATAGTGTAAAAAGAAAATACATACAATGACGTCAGCAATAAACAAACATTTGTTAAGAACTTATGTGATAGGCACTGTGCTAATCTGTATAAATTAAGCCAATTTGAAGGGTAGTAACACTGAGTCAAATAAAAAGTTAATCACAATATTTAATGCCAAAATCACTAATGAAACTTTTCTTTGGGAATAAACTTTGTAAAAAACAAACAAACAAACAAACAAACAAACAAATAAATAAATAAATAAGCTCTAGTGGGGAGTGGAGGATATTTAGTGGGAAGCTATCTTTTTGGCAAAACCAAATATATCAATAAATGTATTTTTTAATTTAAGTGAACACAAAAATAATAAAAAAAAATTAAGTGAATACTTTAAAATCAGATCACTGATAAGTTCAGTTTTTTTTTTTAAATTTACTAAATCTATGAAGACATAGACTACCTACAATTAATCAAAACTTTACAAAATTCATTTGGATTTTCAGCAATAAATTCATAAAATGTTAAATAAAATAAAAAGATCTTTGTATATGGCTCTCTACAACAAAGAAATGTTTCAAACCAGTTCCAAATGTTCAGTGAAGAAAGCCACATACACCCAGAGAGAGGGATATGAAATGTGGACAACGTAACATTTTCATGCTCTCTATTGATGTTTGCTTGCATTATATTTCCCTTCTCAGATTTTTTTTTCTTTCTTGTAGATCTGACTTTTCTTGCACAGCAAGATAACTATAAAAATATGTATACACATATTCGATCTGTCAAGTATTTTAACAGAATTAACATGTAGTAGACTTCCTGCCATCTAGGGGAGGAGTGGGGATTAGGGGGGAAAATTTGTAACGGAAAGCTTTGTAAGGGTCAATGTTGAAAAATTACCCATACATATGTTTTGCAAATAAAAAGCTTCAATTTAAAAAAAAAAAAAAAAAGATCTTTGTATAGATGAATTCTCCAAATACACTTTTTTTTTTCATTTGAACATACCTACCAGTGATAGTTTTAGGCTTTTTTGCCATATACTCCTTCCATTTCCTTGTACTCAGCTGGCTTGGTGGTGGAATAAGTATGTTACTTACACTACAAGGTAAAACAAAGAGTGCTCCAACCTGAAAAGACAAAATCCAACATAATAAATACTATTCAAGTGCTCATCCACTAAGAAAAAAAATTTCATGCCATCATATCTGACTTCTCTGGTCAACATTCATTCTGTTGTTACTGCTCATTTTTTCAACCTATAAAAATAGGCTAAAGCATTTTATTTGTTACTGAAATTAGCAACTTTCAAATTTTCCTAGATTCATAGTAGTATGTAAAATCTCAGGTGAGAAATAAAATCAGTTCCAATGTTTGCAAATGGTGAAGAGACAGATTTTTCTTACTCATGGACTTTTTCAATCATCTAAATCTTTGCAATTACTTTGATTTGATCATTATATTACGCTATATGCAGAACACTATATGCAATTACTTTAACCACATTGAGTTGGGTGATAACAGAAAATAATAGAATAAGTGCTATGAAATATTCCAGGCCTTCTCATTTATTTCCAAACATAATTCATAAAACCATAAGACTATGTTGATTGAACTCTTCACTTTCATCATATGATTAATCACTGGCACTCAAATCTGGAAATTCCAATTTATTTTTAAGTACTTTCTTTCTCTGTATAAGTGCCTGTTAACATATAATGCACATATTTAACATATATTGGATTACTTGCTGTTAGGGGGGGTGGGAGGAAGAGAGGGAGAAAAATTTGAAACACCAAGTTTTGCAAGGGTCAATGTTGAAAACTATCTTTGCATGATTTAAAAATAAAAAGTTATTATTTTAAAAAATGCCTATTGTTAAACACAATACTACTTTAAAAATATTTTGGTGAAAATATCTTGTTCAAATAACCTAAAGGAATAAACTTTTATGAACACTTTTGAATAAACTAGTCTCATGGAATTTCAGGTTATTTATTTTTAGGGCATGATATAAAAACATTTTATTTACTCTAATGAAACTAATTACAAGAGATATTCTGCCAAATTTTTACTTTCTACTTTATTATAGTTTCTAGAAAGTCTGCAAGTATGTTTCAAATGGTAGCTGCTTTTCACAGCCCAGCATCTCTATGTACAGATTCATCACCAGTAGAAAGGTCATTCGGCAACAAATTCTTTAGTTATAACAAATCCTAAAACAAGAAAAATACAAAATGGATCTTAATCCATTTCCTACTGATCATAGTAGGGCAAAGGTTTTAAGAACCAATTTTTTTTATTTTACACCACCAATCAGCATCTATTAAGCACCTTCTATGTGCTAGCACACCCACTGGGTTTAATTAATCACTTGTTTTTAAATCTGAACACTCCAATTTATTTTTAAATATTTTCTTTTTCTATAAATGTTAATTAGTTCTATTAAGAGCTAAATATAGTACTCTTTCATTTAAATCATTAATAGCTCCCTATTTTCAAGAAACAGACTTTTTTTATTCTAAGCATATATAAAATATAAGCAAGATAAGGTAATCAAACAAGCAAGGCTTTATAAAGAAGGTGGCAGCACTTGATTGAAGGTTATAAGGAAACAAGGTACTTTAAATAAGCTTAAAAACATTCCAGAAATGGGTAACAATCAGAATGAAGAGAGAAATACATGGAATGGAGTGCTGTGTATAAGGAACATCAGGAATGCTGGTCTGTAGAGTGTGAGAATATATAATGCAGGTTTGAAAAAAATAAAAATAGTAACAATGATGATGATAATCATAACAATTGCTATGTTGTTGTTATTTGTCCTTCATTTTCAAAGACCAACATCACAAATGCATGATGACTTACTTGTTTGTGAATTAGATTTAAATGAGGCAGGATTGTACAAAGTTGTCAGTCTCACTCTCTTCCAAAGTCATCAGAATCCATTGGCAAGATGAAAGTCAAGACAACTGGTAATGGCCCAAATGGGCATTGTAACAAATTGTTCTCATTCCCTCCTTCCACCAGATATCCTCCTAACTCACTGACAAGTTTAAGGCCTGTCAGCTACCCTCAAGCTGGTTTGGCCTGTCTGCTAAGACAGTTTTTCTACAGTGTGGTGACTGGACATACTATAGCTTCTTGAAGCTACAAGTGACTTATATAGTACTTACTTAGGTCAGACATTATACTAAACACTTTACAATTATCTCATTTGACTTTCATAATAACCTGGGGAAATAGGCAGTTAGAGATTAGGTTGACTTTACAAGGGTCACACAGGTCTCAAGTCTTATTGAGTCCAGGCTCACTGCTCCACCCCACTGTTTTGGAGCTGACAAGTAGGTTGATTTCAGGCTGTGAATGGCATTAAAATCTGAAGAAAGGAATTTATATTTGATTATAAAGCCATCAGGAGCCACTAGGATTTAGTGAGTAGGGGAATAATATGGGCAAACCTACAGTTTAGGCAAATTATTCTAGTACCTGCGTGAAGAATTAGAATTGGGAAAAGACTTGAAACAGGGAGACTATTGAGGAGATCACTACAATAATTCAGATAAGAAATAATGGAGTATGGAAATGGGAGCAAAGAATAGGATGTGTACGAGAATTTTAAAAAATGACAAAAATTGGCAAATGATTAAACATAGTCTATCATGTCTAGAAGGTTCTTCCCCTCTCTTCTCACTTTCACACCTCTGGAATCACAGCTCAAGAGAATGAGGCCTTTCCTAACCTCTTCAGTCGGAAGCACCCTGACTATCTATTTTCTTACTATTCATCCTGCTACTGCACATATACACCCTACTCCTTGTCTGGCTAAGAAACCATAATGAAATCAATTACTGCCATTGTTCCTGGAAAGAAGATGATGTGACTCCACTCCTCTCCCAAATGCCTTTGAAGTATTGCTTCAGTGGCCAAAGCCTTCTTTTATTTGTTTTCTCAAATTTCTAAGCATAGTACTTAATGTTATTTTACTCTTTCAAAATAACTTTTTAAAACTGAATTCACAATTCTAATATATTAGAAGAGATACAGATTCCTAAGAACCTAAATTTGATTCTAACACAAGCATTGGCAAAATTAAAGAGTAGAAAACATTGGTAGTTTAGTGAAACCATGAAAAGCACACTTGAAAAGTCAGTCTCTTTTCCATACCCCACTCTTCTACTAGAGATGACAACTGTCACATAGCAAGATTAATATTAAGAGAATTTCTATTCTATTGTCACAATACCTAGAACAAAGATAAAGAAATGATCTGAGAAAATCAGTACAAATGATAAAATTATTCCATTCTCATAAAAATAAACAATCCAAATGTTCTCTTTCATTTTAAATTGGTCACTTTACATGTAGAGTGTTTAGAAAAAACACAAAGTTTAGAATACCTAAAATAGAATATTCATACAACTTGGTCTAGATGGTCTGCTATATCCCTTCTTCAAAGATTCTATTAAAATGCAAAATATATACAGGGACAGTATAGACTTGAAAACATTGAGAAAAATAGATGAAAAACCAAGATATGATCATACCCACCCCACACCCTTAAAGATTAGAGTTTTTATACAAATTTTTATACCTTGCCACAAAGAGATGAAATCTGTTCCAACAGCAATTTGGAATTCTCCTTTGTATTGTTTCTTGTCAATCCTCTGTATTTTGCAGTTAAAGTCATAATAGAGCCAAAGTTTCATTGCCTTTAAAAATCTTTTTCATAGGAATGTCTCCACAGTTTTAAAAATTTCATAAATCCATGAATATTATTTTCAAAGGCATCTCTTCTTTCCCAGTATTTTAATTACTCAAGCAGAAAAAAAATTTTTTTTTGCAATTATTAAAAACTTATGAAGAACCAGCACTGTTGTATTATAAAAGATTTCTGGAAATGATAAGCAGAGGCAATATTCACTATTTACATATGCAGCTTAAAATTATTTCTTTGAGCCAAATCTTCCCATTTTCATCTCACTATATATTAAAGCAATATGAAGTGCTAGATCCAGAATCATAAATCTCAAGTTTAAATCTCTGATCTTCCTCTTACTACTTGTGTAACTTTGGACAAGTCATTAAGCAGGCTTGACTTTTCAACTGTTAAATAGGTAAAAGGAAGGGGGTTGGTATTAGATGCTCAATGAGGTCTCTTCTAGCTCTAAATCAATAATCCCATGATCTCTTTCATGCAATGGAACAAGAAGAGGCAAATTGAAAATGCAGACTATATATGGGTACATGCGTACAATGAAATACTATTTATAACTTTAAAATTCAGCAAATATTTCATTCTATATATGGTTTAGTTGTCCAACTTTTCTGTAAATTTCCAAAGTTGTTTAATTTTAATATCTCCTATTTCCCACTACTAAACTCCCTGTATCTTCCTGAAAAAGAAAGATACTGACACTTTTCTCAGAATCCTGGCTCTGCTACCTTCTGCTGTGTGACTTTGGGTAGAGTATCCTTGTTTTAAACATCATTCTCAACAATAAAAAGGGAATAATAGCTGAATTTTCTAGCTCAGTGATACTGAAAAAAAAAGTATTCTATATATCTTAAAACACTATAGAATACTGGTTGCTATTATTTTGGAGAATAATTGCTAAATATCACAATGTGTAAGAGTTCTAGGGGAATAAGGTGTCTAGAATAGAATTTGTGATCTTGAACACGTTAGTTTCCAAAAAAAAAAAAAAAATTAATTATGTAGGTAAAAAATGGAGAGAAGTAAAAGGTTACACTATACATGAGTACACCTAAGAAAAACATTGACTCTAGTTACATTGGCAACTGTCAAGCTTGGTGCACTTATCTTATAGCACAATTCATATACCCACTCAGATATGCATATTTGTGTGTGTGTATGTGTGTATATATACACAATTTTTCATATACATAAAAATATGAAAATGATGCTTATGTATCTGCATATATATATGAGACAAATTATCTAGATTTAGGGTGGTTGCCATGATAAAAAGAAAACAATGGATGCAAAAGATTTTTTGAAGATAAAATCAACAAGAAATAAGAACTGATTGGCAATGGATGCTAATGTAACAATGAAACTGATATGTATATACACACACATGTGTATATAATATATATTTATACATACGTGTGTGTGTGTAACATACATAATAATGCAATATATAAGCCCTTTACAATTTGGTGCAAGCTTGCATTTCCAAGTTTAGTATATATTATTTACCTTCAGAAACTTAATGAGCTAATCAAATTAGCCTTCTTATTCTCTATAAACAACATTCCATCTTCACAACTCACAGATTTCCCCCAATATCTAAAATGTATATTATTGAACTTCATTATTAGACTTCCCAGGTCAGTGCTCAGCACCACCACTGAACACGAGACATTTTCTATTCCTCATAGTAGCTAGCGCCTCACTCTCCAAATGACCTTGCAATATTTTGTATAAATCTTATATAAAATTACTCTTGAAGGGAGACTCATTTTTTTTTCTCTCTATCCCAATCACCAAGAAGTTCCTAGCCTATTGTAATCATTAAATAAATGCTTGTTAAATTATTCATCTAATGGTAAAATGCAGGGTGGATTGGATAGGAGAAATTCTGAAGGGAGGAAACTATTACAAAATCTAAGGGAATGAGTTGAAATTGATGGCAGTAGAAATGAAAAGAAATATATGAGTTACTGTACTAAGGAAGAAATTAATAGCATCTGGTAAATAATTATATGTAAGAAATAAGAGAAATTAAGAATGACCTAGTTTTCAGACAAAGCCACTGAAACACTGGCAGTACCTATAAACTATAGTCAGGAGACAGTGATAATTTGAAGAAGATGAATATTGTTTTAGACATACTGAATCAGACTATAAACAGACCAGGGAAGTACAAGAAGACAATGAAAGATCAATTAACTGACAAAGAGAAATAAGATCATAGTAGCTAAGTGCACTTATATCTGGTAAGGTAAGAGTATGGAAGGAAAAACAGCACATTACAGACAATGATTAATCTAGGAGGAAGTCCTTCATGAATAAATTAAGCCTCCCACAGGAGCACCCACTAAAGCAAACTGAGGCTAAAAAAAGACTTGAGACATAACTATCTTCAATAATTTGAAAGCTTTGCTATGGAGAGGAATCAAGACTTGTTCTTAGGGACAGAAATAAGAGCAATGGATAGAGACATTACAGGTCAACATAGGGGAATAAAGCAATTTCCTAATAATTAAGAGACAACCAAAAGGAAAAAGGGAGGTACTACCTGAAGATGAAGTGAGTTTCCCCTTTATTATAACTCTTACAATTAAGGCTACATTAGGGATGCTGTCGAAGAGATTTTTAGCAACAGCATACTTATTTTCCACTGTACTAGGTAGTGAGACAATAAGACAGTCCCTTTACTCAACAATATAAGCAATGAGATTGTTCTAAATGAACCAAAGAACAAAAATCACAGTGATGAAAAGGCACAGATCTGTCTATCCTATTGAAAGCATACCAATATCAATGAGAACACATATTCATTGAAGTATACAAAACAGGATAGAAAATGATAAAAATTTACTGCCGTGAGAATTAAACACAATGTCACTTTATAAACAATAAAGACCTATTTAATATCAATTATTATTATGTAATGTTAGTAGTGGATCTAACTTTTTTTTATAAAAATAATAAAGAAAATGTGTTTAAAGGGAACAATATGAATAGTGAAAGAACTCACTGAAATCAAAATTTATTCTGAATAACTGAAACTGAAAATTGAAATTTTGATTTTTAAAAGGTATGCACAGAAGGAAGCAAGAATAGGTAACAGAGGAAGAATTTTTAAAATGTAGAATATTCTAAGAAGTGCTTAATTATGTAAGTCTGACAAGGAAAAAAAGTTCTTTTAAATTATTCTAGGGAAAAAGAGATTGATCTCTTGCTCCTTAGGATGAGGTATGGCATGATGGACAAAAAGGAGAACTACTCAATTTTTATTTTGTGTTTTCTCTACCAAGGAAGATAGACCTTACATTTGAAAGGACAGGGAAAAAAATCATTAAAGAAAGAACCAGAAAATACAAGTAGAAAGCAGAGGATTGAACTTTATATAGAGAATAAATACTAATCCAGAAGCAACAACTTTAGAACACGGTCAAAAAAAGTAGTTATAAAATATAATGGGATGAAACCATTTCCGACTTCACTCCAAAATCATAAAGACAACATGATCTTTAATAAGAAACATAAGCAGGTTGCTATAACCATATTTTTTTGAGGCTGCTGGGTAATACAATGGATACAGTATTGGATTTGGAGTTGAGAAAACCCGAGGTGAAATTCAACCTCACACTTCTAATTAACTGTGTGACCCTTAGCAACCACGATCTGTCTCAACTTCCTCACCTATAAAATAGCAATAATAGCACCCACTTTCTTGGTTGTTGTAAGAATAAAATTAAATAATATGACACTTTGCTAAACAAAAGAATAATGTTTGTTGTTATTGTTAACATTTCAGTTACCATTTTAGTTAATGACTTTCAGTTGAAAATATAATCAGCCAAAAAGTCTTGGCTATGGAGTAGGAATGACCATACTCTAATTGTAGTTCTATTCTTTACTACTAGTCACTATCTCTCTGTAGGTTTCATATTCTTCATCTTTAAGATGAGAGGAATAGACATGATGATCTCTGAAGTTCCTTTTAGGTTTAAACCTTTATTACTATGCTTGGTTATTACATCTTTATCTGTTTTGATGGGACAAAGAAGTGAAGAACAAATCTGGGCACCAGGCATAAATCTTACTCAAAAAATGGCTTATTTCTAAGAAGAGTAACATTTGCTCTTTGAATAAAACATTGTCATTGAAGTTTGCAAATGAAAGGATACAATTCAAATTCAACATCCGACATATAGTATGATGGGAGATCTGACAATGACACCATCTGTATGAACTCTAAAACAGAGCCATAATAATGAAAAACCTAAAAAAAAAAGACATTACCATTAATTTTTATGCTATAAAAATTTAATTCAAGCAAAACATTAAAAAATAAAGGATTTAATACCTTAAAACATTTTTATCATCAAGACTTGGTCATCTATTTTCATGAAAACTGTGAGATGATGTTTGTTAATGTTCCATATGTGTGTCAGTAAAGGTAATACTCAATTTCAGTTTCTACACTTTAAAATATCAAACTAATGATATTTTCCATTTCAAAAATTCTCCAAGTTTTTTATAAGCTCTGTCGATGCTGAATATACAAAACTTAAAGTATCTTAACACTGAAATGTTTTTTAAAAATCTGCTGCCAAATACTAATAGACAAGTTACAACAAAATAAAATAACATAAGTGTATTTAATGAATTGAAATTTTTAGCATCAAAAAAGATGAAATCCACAGTAATTCATGATTATTAAAATTATACTGGAGATATTTTATGTATATATTTACTTTGAAGGCATATGGCATGATAAATCATCCCATTAATAGTTTCAAAAAGAGGAAGAACAAACTTTTTGTTAAGACATTTTAACATAATATAGGTGGAATCATTATCTCCATTATTTTCCAGAGACAGAATGACATAGTAGATAGTGATCTACTTGGAATCAACAAGATCAAAATTTAGGTCAAGCCTGACTAGCTGTGTGACCTCCTCTGTACTCTAAAACTTATTTACAAAATCCTAAGGGTTGTGATGTTTCCCTGAGGAAAGCAGAGATCCATATATTTTAATATATCTACAGTAGAGTATTTTTTTTTTTTTTGCTTTTTGCTGAGGCAATTGAGGTTAAGTGACTTGCCCAGGGTCACACAGCTAGGGAATGTTAAGTGTCTGAGACCACATTTGAACTCAGGTCCTCCTGACTTCAGGGCTAATGCTCTATCCACTGCGCCATCTAGCTGCCCCAAGTAGAGTATTTTTTGAATTTTCATCTTTCTTTTTCATTGAGGCAAGACTTAAGGCCACAAGCTTGATTGAAGAGTAACATGCATTATTATCATCTGTAAATTCTTATCCACACATGAAATCAGCTAAATGCTATACAAGAGAAGCAGTTTCAGTGGTTTGAGCTTCACTTATAATTTAGATACAGTACAAATGAAATGGGATGTGATACTTTTATGCAAATGTTTTCTGAAAAGAAGCCACATTCATCAACTGTGAGTGCCACAAAAAATGGCATCACAGAAGGAAAGTTATTATTCACTGACAAAGTAGGATTATACTACATAGGCTAGTATAGAATGGGTATTACAATTGCCTGGGTAAAATGAAGTGATTTGACCTAGATGTGAACCTGACAAGTACGTATTACAGGAAGGAATTGTACAGTTTTCCTGAAGTTTGGTTCTCTATCTACCCACACTCACATTCACATGTACATAAGATGCACATTAACAGAGTAGACACACATATGGAACATTAAAGGTAAATTTTCTTGTTAACATTTCAACTATAAATCAGCAGCCTAATTTAATTATATAGTTTTAAGTCATCAAGACCAAAAAAACAACTAATTTTTAGGGCACATTTTAAAAATGATAACAATAGCTTCAAACAAATTTAGCAAGAAAAGACAGCAGTCTACTTCTATCTAGCTGAAAAAAGATCAAACACATAACTCACCTCTGGCAAAACATTCCTATCCTTTGATTTTACTGTCTCCTTGGCAGAAGTATTTAAATAAGATGTGTTTTGAATTTTTGGTGAGATTCCTCTTAGACTAAATTCTGGAAACCTAACTTCAGATCCAAACTAAAAAAAGGAAAAATGTAAACATTCAAGTCTCACTTATGGAGATTATAAATTAAATATCAAAGGTCAAAATTTCAAGTGTGTCTTGTGCATATTAGGTATTTAATATTAAACTATATTGTTAAACTATTTGAGTACAAAATATATGAAATTTACAATTACATGTAGTATTATAATTCTACAGTCAATTTGACATTTATTATGCACTACATGTAAAGCATTTTTACAAATTAAAATGGACATTTGGAACATATTCAACATAAAGTTGAATCTTAAGCAGCTTATAAAATATGCAAATTTACCACAAAAGATGATCCTAACATATTATCTACAAACAGTAGGTTCAAGTAATGATATGAAATGTAATTTCAAATGTAATTTTTTCTGTTAATCCACATACATCATCTGGAGAATGATATATTCATTAAGATATGGGCAAATTAGTCCTGCTAGAGAAAAGAGGAGGAGATGGAGTTCAGAATGTTTAAGGAGAGAAAATAGTTAATATGATGAGTACAGATTGCAACCTTGATCATTTTATTATCACCCTTCTTCCTTTTTCCCTTTCACAACTGCTTTCTAATATAATCAGGTTTCCAGTATCCTTAAAAAAAACCTCAACCCTCAAGTTACTGCAATTTTCTTCCCTTTCTTAACCCAATGACTAGAAAATATGCCTATAGTAAATTGTTTGATAAGTTCATTCAAATGGATTATAAAACATTTTTAGCATAAAATAATACCAGTCTATTTTATTTCTGAAAAATAAAAGAAACAGAATGGTCTTCTGACATAGCACAATCTTTGAGAATAAAGCTGAATGAAATACAATTATACTGACAAAGACTGGTTCTGGGGGGGAAAAAAAGATGAGAAAAATATGACTCCCTCCTTTCTTTGCAAAGGTAGAAGACTACGGGTGTGGAATGTAGGATATATGCAGACTCATTTGATATACTGGCAGGTTTGCTGAACTGCTCTTTTTGTTCCTTTTTAAAATTTTTGTTACAAGAATGATTCATTGGTTGTGGGAGCAGAAAGCAGAAACGTAGATATGAAGATAGAAAAACAGATATATGTAAAGACTTTTTTTAAACCAATTATCTATACCAAATTTTATTATTATAGGTAATATAGTTCGAAGAGAAAGTTCTCTTGGTACTCCAAATAATGTAAAAATTAGATAAACTCTAAGATGAATTTACTTCATATCAAATACTGTTTTACGTAGTGAGAGCACAAGAAAACCCTAGTATATAATGAACATTTTATTAAGTTTTAATAAGAGACAAAAATCGCATAGGATGAGGAGCAGCCAAAATTAAGGAGATCATACCTACTGAAATATTTTTATATAAATTTAATAAAAGTAAAAATCTACAACTGAAAATTCAAATAATTACCATTTACCTTTCTCTCCCATATCTGAATCTTCCCTCTCCATAATTCTTTGCAATCAATTACATGATTTATGTCATCTAGGGCCACAATATCAGCTGAAAGATATGCTGCAATTTTCTGGCAACTTCTATAAGAATAAAGAAAATTTATGTATCTGAATATACTTCTCTTGGGATTTCAATAATGAGAAAAGAGTAGAGGTAAACTCTAAAAGTCAGAATCACAAAGAATAATAACCTTTTCAAATACCATCCAGCCAGAGAACCCTAGTAGCAAGACATATAGTCCATCCTAAAAAAAATCCATCATTTGCACCTTCCATCTCCTCAACAGATTTTTCTATATAGTCCCCAAATTTCTACTAGAAAAAAAAAACTACATTCCCGAATTCCCATTTCCTCACAAGCCAAGCTCTTATCAGTCTATAGTTATATTTTCTCTTCAATGACAATATGTGAAGACCCTTAATTATCCTAGTTGCTCTCTTCTAAATGTTCTCTAGCTTACCAATGTCTTTTCTAAAAAATCACAGTGAGAATCCAGAACATAAATGCCCAGATACCATCTGATCAAAGCAGAACACAATAGTACTATAATTTCCCTTATTTTGACCAGGAAATGTTTATTAATTAAGTCTTAAGGTCCCATTAGCTTTTTGGCTGCAATATTACACTGTTGCAACTTAACTTTTTTCAAATGAAGTACTTTTTCATTAACAATCTCATCAGAATTAATTTTCTGAACCCAAATGCAAAACCTTAACATTTATCCCCATTAAATTTTGTCCAATTAAAGTTAATTTGATGTACTGGGTCTATTGAGATCTTTTGGGATTCTATTATCCTTTGTATTACCAATTCCTCCTAATTTTGTGTTAACTACAAATTTGATCTATACCTTTTTTCTACCTTACTGATAAAAAGTGTTTCTCTGGGTTGGGTCATTTAGCCAGAAACACCAAACTATCACTTCGGATACATCTCTCTATATTATATACAAGAATATAGGAGGCTTTCTCAATTATCATAATACTAACAATAACAATAATAAAAGCTCATATTTACAATGCTTTAAGACTTGCAAAGTTCTATTATCTATTTCATCCTCACAACGTCAGGAGATAGGTGTTAAAATCTAAGCAAACTAAATCTGTAGCATTTCCCTGATAAACAAATTTAGGAACCCTTTCAAAAGAGAAAATATGGCTTGTCTGAAATCATCTGCTCTTCATGAAGTTGTGAAAGGTCTTTGTAATATATCCTTTTAATGATATATTGAATTTTGCCAACAAAGTTAAGCTCAGTGGCCTATATTTTGCAGAGCAGTGTATAGCTTGCAAACACAAAGTAACATACATAACAAGTCATATCCATGTATCAGTTATCCCTGACACAACATCATTTTAGCTTTCTTTAAAACTCAAAATGTGTTCCTGATCCAGAGAATTTTTTTTATTTCCATCAACAGGAAATAAAATAATACAGCAATTTAAAAAAAAAATTAAACTTATGATTACTTTAGAGATTTTTGGTATAGAATCTTCCTGCAACAATGCAAACTAGCAACTTTTCTGTAAATCATAGTCTTGAAAAGTGACAGGAATATCAAGGTAAAGTGATTTATCTAAAGTTATATGGCTAATAGGTGTGACAGGCAGAACTTGTAACCCAGATGGAGTTATTTTAAAACAGCCAAGTCTAAGCAGAACTTACCCTTTACAATTATTTGCAGCTATAGTAATTTTTGCTGAATGCCACTCCCTCAAGTGTTTCAATGCACCAATAACAGGTAAACAGTCTTTCAATCTTGAAGAATCTTGTTCAAAGGGTTGTAGTATTACATCTATAATTGCTCTACCTAGAAAAGAAAGTCATATAAAGAATCTTCAACCATTAAAACTTAAATTAACATCTTTTTTTTTTTTTTTCTGAGGCAATTGGGGTTAAACGAAGTCACCTAGCTTAGGAATCACACAGCTTAGAAGTGCTGTGTTTGAGACCACATTTGAACTCAAGTCCTCCTGACTTCAGGGCTGATGCTCCATTCAATACGCCACTTAGCTGCCCCCTAAAATAGCATCTTAATAATTCTGGTATCACCTACAAAAATTCAGTTTTTAATGGTTCAAAATAATAAACTTCTTAAGGATTTCAGGCTTTTAGGTATAAAATATTTAATTTATATCCTTGATGTCAAAAAATTAGGTTTTAGAAAGATAGGACAAAAGAAGTACTGAGATTTGCTTCCTATTCTATATCAAGAAACACTTGACCAGTGCTACATTAAGAACAAATCTGTACAAATTTCTTTATTTTCCTTTTCATAGCGTTTTCACACTCTCTTTTGATGTTTGTTTACATTATATTTTCCTTCTCAGGTTTTGTTTTGTCCTGTACAGCAAGATAACTGTGTGTGTGTGTGTGTGTGTGTGTGTGTGTGTATATATACACATATACATATGTATATGTATGTGTCTATATATATATATATACACACACACACACACACATATATATATATATACACATATTTCATCTGTCAAATATTTTAACATAATTAACATGTATTAGACTTCCTGCCATCTAGGGGAGGAGGTGGGGGGTAAAAGGGAAAAATTTGTGACAAAAAGCTTTGCAAGGGTCAATGATGAAAAATTATAAAAAGCTTTAATTAAAAAAATAATATAAAAAATATTAATGTATCAAATCTAGATCACATACACACCATACCCACACCCACACCCACCCATACACACCATGAATTGCAACAAAACTAGAGGAGAAAGTTGGATGGCATAAGACTTTCTTGAGGACAAGAAAAAGCAAGGTGGAATTGAATAGTCTATGGTGCAAAGTTTATAACTTCCCAAATCACAGTTTGAATTTTGCTATTTATTCATAAACACGTCAACTAAATGTAATTAACTGAACTTTATGAATGTTATTTCATATATTTTGTCATATATTTTACAATATCTTTCTCCATACAGATCTCAATTTCTCACCTTCAACAACTAAAATTTGATAAAGAACTTCCAAAAATAGCACTGTGCATTAAATGTTTTCAAAGTTGTATTGACTTTTATGGATGCCAGGTACTACCAATTTTAAGAAGTCAGAAGAACATTTTAGCATAGCTCTACAACTGCCCCACTTAAATAAAAAGAAATCAAGAGGTACTTAGTACACAATATTCTTTTATGTCTAATCTAATTTTTTATCTAGTTGATGAAAAGAATTTACACTTTAATGACAAATTTTGTCAACTAGGGATTTAAGTTTTACACAATATAGTTACTTTAAGGTCAAAATCCATTATCAAAGCTAGAGGTAGCTAGCTCATGAATACCTCAAGCTGAAGTATGAATTTAATACTATTAATATAAAATATAAACTCAAATGCAATTTACAAAAACTCAAGACATCAAAAATGGAAAATTACCAGGAGCAGGAAGTTTGTCCGATAACTGATGCAAATTTTCTGCAGCTTCTTCAAACAAACTAAAATTAAAAATTTAAGTTAGGAAAACTATAAAAACACATAAGACTTTAATAGAGTGGGATCTGAATCACATCTAATAATAAATTATCTTACGTGAAAGTAAACCATTATTATGGTTTACTTAATAAAGCTAATATAGCTTTTTTTTTTCCCTCGAAGCCCTAAAAAGCCTTATCAAGCACAGATAGTCTTCATAAAATTTGCCCTATTATTTTGTTTATAATGAATGTTTGTTCTGAATGGATGCCCATCAATTGGAGAGTGGCTGGATAAATTATGGTATATGAATGTTATGGAATATTATTGTTCTGTAAGAAACGACCAGCAGGACGATTTCAGAGAGGCCTGGAGAGACTTGCATGAACTAATGCTCAGTGAAGTGAGCAGAACCAAGAGATCATTATTCATGGCAACAACAATACTATATGAGGATCAGTTCTAATGGACATCACTCTCTTCAACAATGAAATGCTTCAAACCAGTTCCAACTGTTCGGTGAAGAGAGCCATATACACCTAGAGAGAGGGATGTGAAATGTGGACCACAACATAACATTTTCATGTTCTCTATTGAGGTTTGCTTGCATTGTATTTCCTTTATCGGATTATTCTTTCTTGTAGATATGATTTCTCCTGCACAAAAAATGATGCAATAACTATACATATATTCGATTTCTTAAGTATTCTAACATAATTATCATGTAGTGGATATCCTGCCATCTAGGGGAGGGGTGGGGAGTAGGGGGGGAAAATTTGTAACAGAAAGCTTTGTAAGGGTTAATGTTTAGGAATTACCCATACATGTTTTGCAAATAAAAAGTATTAATAAAAAAAAATAAATGAATGTTTGTTTATAATGAATGTAACAACGATGAAGACATTTTATATTATCTGTTATGAAATCATTTACTGAATCTGACTTCATAAAAATTAGTTCTTTTAATTCATTGGTTTCCTCTTATTCCTCTTCTAAGTAATTATACATACCTTTCTTTTTGCTTCTGTGTATTCTTTATTTTTCTACTAATATCAAAAGATGAATAAAAGGAAAACATAAAATAAAACCACCTGTAAGTTACTACAGAAACAGTAAAAAACAGGTAATTTTAAAATGTTCATATAGTTAAAATAATATGAAATGTTACCCAAGCGAAAATACTATATAATGTACTATATAATTTTCCACTAGTCAGAATTGCTGAAAGGAAAATTATTAGCTGGATTTATTACCTGGTTAAAATTAGATACCTACCATACCTTTTATTATCTACAAATGAAAGAAAAATCAAAGCAACTCTATAATACTTCAAGTTCAAGACAGGAAAATTAAGGCTGAGGTTTTGTTTCACATACCAGTCACTACCAAGAAGGGCAAGAGCTGACTTAAAAACAATATTTAGTAAGGCTCAAAGTTTATCAGGTTTAAATGTGGTGCCTAATAAGATGATAGTGGCACCTATTATTTTTGGCATTATCTACGTGTTACTCATTCTATTTGTTCATGCTAGAATTTTATTACCATAATAACTTGAAAAGTAGTTTAAAACACTAGAAAGCATGATTCAGTGTGAGTAGTGATAGAGGAAACCCATGGGGGGCAGGGAGAAGAGAGGAAGAAGTCCTCTGACTGTTATCACACATCCCCAGCATGAACTCCCAAGAGAATTCAAGGACAGTCATCAAGGCTTCCGTGATATATACATATATATATACGTGTATATATGTGTGTATGTATATATATATATATATTGGTATGCTTACTAAGCTATATATGTATATATGTATATATATACATATATAGCTTAGTAAGCATACCAATCAAATATATTCAATAATGTCTTCAAGACTTTCCCCAAAGGTTTTTCAAAATTCTTATACAGAGTGTCTTATTAATAAAAGGTGAATACTAATGTCACTAAGGTAGCACAATTAATTTTTAACTTTAACTTTAAAAGCTAAAAAAATAAAAACACAACTTGTTCTGAGATAGGAAACAATTCATCAAGGTATCTCACAGGCAGTTTGTCCAGCTTAAGTGCCACACCCATTAAAATCACTTAAAATTATAGCAAGTTTATTCACGTGATCACAGTTGAAGAGCTGGCAATGATCTCTGGGGTCATCGATTGGTAACTTTCCTTTACAGCTGAGGAAACCTGCCAAGGCTCCCCAAACTGTAGACCCCCACTGTTAGTCACCTTTGACTTTGCATTTAACCTTTCTAAGAGCCACCCACCGCCTAGCCATGCACATACTCAGTCAGGGACAGAGACTCCCTGCTGCTGCTGTCTTCTTCTTCCAAACAATGAACGGCATTCAGACATTCTTCAATATCTGTCTGGAGAGTGTCCTCCTCTCTTTGTGCATCAAAGTGTATTTCTTCCCAATCAGAGCTACAGAACTAAAAAAGAAAGCTTGCCTTCATAAATGCAACACCTATTAAACAAAATATCAAAGATAACTGAAGCATGTTTCCCTTTTGATTACCTGATAAAATCCACATATTGCTTGAACGGCAAAAAACCATTTTGTGACTCCTGGAACGCCAACCACTGAACAAGCTTAAAAATAAAACATTCATTTATAACACTTTATCTTTTTAATTTACAACAAATTTAAGTGAAGTACCTATTATAAATTAAATTTATTTTTAAAATTTTTAAATAAAATTAAAATAGCAAAACATTAAAATGTTACTCATGCAATTATTTTATAATTATATAAAATATTTAAAACAAAATTAAAATAAAATTATTTAATTAAACTAAAATTAAAATTTTAATTAAATAAAAACTCAATTAAAAAATTTAAACTTAGTTAAGTATCTAGTATATATGTGCGACATATTGTACTAAAAGTTGGGGGGGGAGAACAATCCCTGCTTTCAAGGAATTCACAATCTAACAAAAAAGCAAACAACTATGGACAAAAAAGATTTATAGAGAGACAGAAAGAGAATTAAAAAAGATAATTGATTAAAGGAGGGAACTATTTAATGGGGAAGGCTTTCTGTAGAAAACGGAATTTTAGTTAGGACTTAAAAAGAAACCAGGGACATCAGCAATCTAAACAAAGGAGAGAAAAACATTCCAGGTCTAGGAGACAACCAGGGAGAATGCCCAGAACCAAAATACGGAGAGTTGCATTTGTGGAAGTCAAGACATCAGTATCATTGGATCAAAGGGTACAAAGGGGTGATATAAAGTCTAAGAAGCCTAGAAAGATAAGGCATTATGACCAAACAGAGGATTTTTTAAGTGATCCTAAAGGTGACAGAGCCACTAGTATATACTGAAAAGGTACAGAGTGGCATGGTCAGAAGGAAGAGGCTAAACGGAGAAAGAATGGATATGGGGAGAGACTAAAGGCAAGCCAATCCACCAACAATTATTGCAGCAATCCAGATACAGGTAATGAGGACCTGCAAAACAGTGGTGGAAGAGAGCAAGTATAAAGAAACACAACCCTTGTTGTGATCTTGGACAAGTCACTTTCTTTCTTAGTGCCTCACTTCCTTCATTTTTATAACAATGGATAATTAGTAAGGTACCTTCCAGCTCAAAATGTCTATGCCCTTACCTACAGAAATAGTTGAAGATGAAATTGGGAAGGTAGATCACAGGTCTGAACGTAAGAGGGAATCCAGAGTTTATACATCCTAAAAAATTAGATCTTCAAAAGATCATAGTAAGAAACTATCAATTAACTTTAAAAAAAAAAAAGTAAAACCAAATTTATTCATTCACAATGTATATCTGTTTCAGATCATCACAATATACTAATTTGGAACTGGTAAATAGGTGCTTACTAGTACAGCTTTAGCAGAATGATGAGAATGGAAACCAAATTAGATGAGAAAAAGCAGATAATAAGAAAATAGAGGCAATAAGACACTGGGAAAGCATCTCTGCTACTACACTCTATAAAGGCAATGTTTTTATTACTGCCATATTTCCCTGATCACTTAGACTTTGGGGGAAATTACATAAAATGAACGAAGTTTGTGATTTGTCAATCATGGTCTTTGAAGGCAAGAGGTGTGCCTTATTTCTTTTATCCCTTCCTCCCTTCTCTTCCCCCTCCCCCCCCTTCTAGCATAGTTCTCTGCATATAAGTTACTAAACCAGCATTTGCTGAATTCCTACTGCCAGTGACTTATTACAGGATGGGTTTTTCTTCTCTACTTACCAGGGAAGGTACTATCTTCTGTATTCATTGAGGTACTAATGCTTCTTTTCACATAATGATAAACTTTTGCTGCTGTTAATCCTACAACAAAGAATAAACAGTAACTTAATAAGATTCAATTATGTGACTCAGTGCCAAATGCAATAGGCCTCAAATATTTTCAGATCACAAAAAAAATTTCTCAAAGCCAGCCACTTAAAAACACAGTAATGCAAGATTTGTCTAGTGACTTCAACTTGAAGCAGCTGACATTTACCACTACCTTCCAAACATAACTATATATTGAAATATCATAAAAACATAAAAATTAACAGAATAATAAAGTCTAAAAATGGTTGTTAAGCAATTTGCTCTTTATAAAGCCTTTTCTTCACAATCCTATTAATTCCCATTTTACTTATGAAGAAATTAATTCATACAGGTTAAATTTTAGTTTTGACTGTTTTTGACAATGGTTTTTAAATGTTAAGAGCACAAACTAGAATCAAGGTTTTTTAACTTCAAATACAATGTTTTTTTTTTCCATTTTCCAATAGAACGTTAGTTTCTTGACATCAGAATGAGCTTAACACAATGCCTAAAATACAGAAGATGCTTAGTAAATGTTTGTTAAATGAATGACACCATATTGCCTTGGCCTAGTAATCAATATATTAATAGCTAGCATACACAGCATTTAAGGATTGCAAGGCACTTTACTATCTCATTTGATTTTCAAAACAATTTTGGAAGATAATGCTCTTTTCTTTATTGCCTTGATTTTACAGATAAGGGACTTGAAGCAAACAAAGATTAAATGATTTGGCCAAGGTCACATGGTTAATTAAGTAAATCTGAACTTGGGTCTTTCAGACAAATGGTTTAGTGTTCTATCTTCATTACCACCTAGCTAGCTATCTAGCAGACACTAAAAGTTGAGGTGGAAATTGGCATAATGGTTCAGATTAACTCCCAGTGTTATCCTAGACAAGACACTCCATCTCACCAAGCTTCAGATTCTTTTGTTTTACCTATAAAAAGAAAAAAAAAATTCACTGCCCCAAAGGAGCTCAATTTAAGGGGCAGAACACACAAATAACTAAGGATATTTCAGAAATATTCAGATATTTTAGAAAGGGAGACCCTAGAAACCCAAGGAATCCTGAGCAAATCATTAACTCTAGGTCTATTTCTTCATCAATTAAAACAAATGAGGGGGAGGAGAATCAGGCAGCTTGGCCTAGATGATTCTTAAATCTTATTCCTTTGGCAATCTGAGGAAGCCCAAGGATCCTGCCAAATGATGTTTTAAAATAAATCGAGGTTAAATTTCAGTTGAAAATTGATGAAAACAAAAACTTTCACTCCCCCCAAATCCAAATTCATAGGTACCTCCTGAAATCTGTTCACAAAAAATGTCCAAGGTTCAAGAATCCTCTCCCTCCCCCCATCTTTTCAACAATGAGTGGATTCAAGCAACTTTCAATGGTCTAGTGATGGAGAGAGGTCTATGAGGACTGGGTGTGGATACAACATCGTATTTTCACTTCTTTATTGTTGTTTGCTTGCATTTTCTTTCTCAGTTTTTCTCTTATATTTGTGGAAATATGTATAGAAGTACTACACATGTTTAACATATACTAGATTACTTGCCATCTAGGGAAGGGGATGGGGAGAAGGAAGGAGGGAAAAAATTTGGAACACAAGGTTTTCCAAGGGTGAATGTTGAAAATTATCTATGCATATGTTTTGAAAATAAGCTTTAATTTAAAAAAAAAAAAAAACAAAAAACCTGGTCTAGATTACCTCTAAATCCCCTTTCTACTTGAGATTCCATAAAACCTACCTGTTGATAGACTGAATGACTACTATAAGAGTGGCAAATGGCTTAACCTATGACTGATTCTTGAGATGCTGGAGATGGGACTCTAGTCCAGACTGAAAATGTTTTATGTTCACAGTTCCTGCACAGTGCACTAGTGTCCACTTTCTTAAACTGTGGTTCTCAACCACATCTCATAACTGAATATAGGAGGTCATAAAATTAGGATATATTATCAACATTTGAATTGTATGCCAATTGAATATACCTATACCCAGGTTCATATAAAAATTGGAAGGTGTCACCTTCAGAAAATAATTAAGAAGCCCTGAACTAGTATACCTGTCTTCCCCCCTGCCCTTCCAGCATTTTCCTCATTTGTCATCTTTGTGGAACCCCAAATTTGCTTTCATTTGCATTTCTCAAGTATTACTGATTTACAGTTTTTTTTTTTTTTCATATGGTTGTTGATGGCTTTAATTTCTTTTAAAAACTACCTATTTAGGGGAAGCTAGGTGGCCCAGTGGATAGAGCACCAGCCCTGAATTCAGGAGGACCTAAGTTCAAATCTGGTCTCAGACACTTAACATTTCCTAGCTGTGTGACCCTGGGCAAGTCACTTAACCCCAATTGCCTCAGCCAAAAAAAAAATTAAAATTAAATAAATAAAAACTACCTATTTACATCTTTTGATCCTTTATCTATTGGAAAATAATATTTAATTCCTATAAATTTCAACCAGTTCCGTATATATCTTAAATTTTATACATTTCCATCAATTCCTTATATAATCTTAGAAAACTTTTATCGGAGAAATCCATTGTAAATTTTTCCTCAGCTACCTGTTTCTTTTGTTACACTAGATTTGTGCAAAAAAAAAATTCTTATCTTTTGTGTCATCAAAGTTGTCCATGTGTAATGGGATGACAAGATCTGGGAGTGTCTGTAAGGGGATTACAAGAAAGCAGGTTCAGATTCAGATGAGAACCTCTCATTTAGAGCTGGAAGGGACTTGGGTAAACCCTCCTTCCTCCACCACCTAATTCCCCCGCCAAAGAAAAAAGGCGTCCACTGGGGTCTGGATCCTGACATCCCCGCCCAACCCACTGGTTACCCGGAGAAAACTCGAGGCCGTCAGTCGCTGAAGTCGTGGGCCGATCCCCAGGCTCTCGGGCTGCCGCCTCCGCCCGCCGCTCCCCCCAAGTCAACAGCAGCAGGTATCGGTCCATGGCCTCCAACACAAATAGACGCAGCTGGAGCTCGCGCCGCTCCGAGTATCCGAATGCCCCGCGCTTTCGTGACGCACTTCCGTTTCTTCTCTGGCTCTCCTCCCCTCCCCTATGTTTTTGTTTTGTTTTTTTTTTTTTTTTTTTTTTTGCATCTAGGGCCCGGCTTCCTAGGTAGCTGGCAACAGAAATAGTCGGGAATTTGGTGTGGGGGCAGGAGGGGAAGGGTGTTATGTTGCTTAAAAATTTCGGCAATATTTGAGTTTGTCTTGGTTCTCTTCCCCCGTCCAGGGATTGCAAAGAAGGCAGGCACTTGGGCAAGGGGCTGGGAACTGTGTTACTGGCGTAGCGTGTTTCCGGCCGAGCCTGAGCGCCAGTGGGACCAGGCCCAGTTCCAAAGCCGTTCGTTGTCCGGTAACCCAGCACTGGCACATTTCGGAGGAGTGTGCGCAATGTCGAGTTTCTCAAGAGCGCAACAGGTAATAAAAGGGGCGCGCAGTTGTCCGCGGACAAATCTCCCCCCTCCCTGACTGACTCCGAAAGAAGCGAGGCACGACGAGAGGAGTGGCAGATCTGAGCTCAATTCTGTCTCTGCGGCAGAGCGTCTTTGTAACCTTATGATAAAGCGTAGCTTAATCTCTCTGGGCCTCAGTTTCCTCATCTGTAAAACTAGAGATTTAGGCAAGATGAACTCTAGCATTCCTTCCAGGTCTGGCACCAACTGACCTTCCACACATCCCTTCTCTTCGTCTTGGGCCTCAGGCTCTGCATCTGTCAAAAGAGAGGATGGGCCAAATTCGGGGGCTCTTAATCTTTTTTTTTTGTATTGTATATCGTCTTTGACACTAGTAAAACTTATGGCGTTTCTCAGAATGACGTTTTTAAAAGCATTTATTATAACTTTCTCAGAATGACGTTTTTAAAAGCATTTATTATAACAAAGGATTTCAAAGATAATTTATATTGAAGTAAAATTATTTAAAATGTGTGTGTTTAACATATTGGATTACTTGCTGACTAGGAGAGGGGGTGGAGGAAAGAGGGAGGGAGAATAAAAATTGGAACACAAGGTTTTAGAGGGCGAATGTTAAAAACTTCATAATTTAAAAAATTAAAAAGTGTTTTTTTTTTTTAAGTTCATAGTCCCCAAGTTAAGAAACACTGCAATAGAGGGTTTAAGTATTTTTTCAGCTCTGTATTTTTTTTTTTTTTTGCTCTTCCTTGCTCATGTTCTTCAGTTATTAATTTCTAAACAGAAAATTAGGTTCTGATGAATGGTTAATCTTTTGAAAAGTCCTTTCTGACTGAAATGAAAAATGCCTTTCTCGAATTATCCCTAGCAGATCATTAATGTTTTACTTTTACCTATCACTTTTACAGTTAAAATATTTTCTCCCAATAACTCTAAATAATAACTCAAATTTCCCATCTCTATTCTTATACTCTATTGTGTGTTATTTTCCTTTTTTTTTTATAGATGTGACTTTTCCCTTAGTCATGTAAAGTTTTATGATTTGTCCAAAGATAAGCAGATAAGGATTGCAGAGCCAGGACACAAATCTAAATCTTCATATTCCAAATCTAATATTCTTTCCATTACTAGTTCATCTCTAAGGTTTCCAAGGTACACTATCCCTTATAGATTTCTCAACCAACAAAATTAGGGGAAACCAAAGAAATAGTTGTTTGGCATTCAAAGCTATTGGTAATTTAGCCCGCTTTTCCCTTTCCTGTCTTCTTATACTTTATTTTCCAACACACACTTTTTGATCCAATGACATAGACCTCTTGGCTGTTCCATGAACAAGACCCTCTACCTCTCTGCTCTAGGCATTTTCTTTGAGTGTCTTCCATGCCTGAAATGCTTTCTTCCTCCACTGGGACAACTGACCTTCCTGGCTTCCTTTAGGTCACAGCTAAAATCCCACCTTCTACAGGAACCCTTCCCAGCTCTCTTAATTTAAATGCCATAGCATTGTTAATTATTTCCTATTTATCCTGTATATAGCTTGCTTTGTGTATATGTGTGTGTGTGTGTGTATATATGTTATATATATTTCATATATATATGCGCATATATATATATGCTTTGGATCATAAGCACCATAAGGGCAGAGACTCTTTTATCTCTATTTCTACCCTCTGCCTAGCATAATGCCTAGCACATAGTAAGCATTTAATAAATGTTTATTGAATAGGCTATTTCCCTGAAATAAGAGATTTAATCACTGAAAACTTTATTTTTCAGTGACATTCTTCAGGCTTGACTAGTTATATAAGCTCTTCCAATAACTAATAAATGACTAACACCAATAGGTCTCATTTATGTAACTGATTTTTTGGTTGAGAACACTAAACTGTATGAAATTGACTTTGCTAAACCTATAAGTGATAAACCAATCCTGACCCCAAGTTTAAGGTTAACTGTATTTCTAATATACTCTTATCCCTTGATATTCCACTAGCTGATTTTTATTTTTAATAATAAAAGTTTTCTTTTCTAGCAATGGGCTACTTTTGGCAGAGTATGGTACCTCTTAGATGGAAAAATGCAACCTCCAGGCAAACTTGCAACAATAGCATCAGTCAGACTTCAAGGGCTGCATAAACCGGTATACCATCCATTGAGTAAGTATTGTGCTATATCAATCAGTAGCATGGCTGGATTTCTTGGCAAAATTATTGAAATAATGATAGCAAAATTGTTGACATAATGATAGTTTCTATTTCTAAATAGTTCTCTGCCTCCTCAGGACCTTTTTTTTTTCCTTGCCTTGCCCTTTCTCAATGATCCCTTCTTTTCTTTCTGCCTGTTCCTTTTTTAGTTCACTTCATGTTCCTCCACTCCTCAAGTTTGGAGTCCTCCCTTCCCCCTCAAGGGTTCCCTCCTCCTAGCTCTCCTTTTTCTCTCTTGTTAGTAGTCTCACTTAGATGTCTTTACCCTCTACATTTATTCAGAAACCTCCCTGGTCTTTAGTTCTAAACCTGGCTTCCTAACTGGGACCCATAATCTCCAACTTACAGCACTGCGGAGCAGGTAGGGCACTGGAATTGAAATTGGAAAGGTGAGTTTGAGTTGTCTGCTGTTTACTACCTATGTGATCTTGAACAAGTTACTTAACTGTAAATGATAGTATCTCACTAGCTGATGTTGGTATCTCTTAGCTCTGGATGTCAAGCAGTCAGTAAACACCTATTGAACACCTGTTCTGTGCAAAGTGCTGGGCTTAAAAAAAGTCAAAAGAAAGTCCTTGCACTCAAGGAGCTCATAGTCTAATGGAATAGAATATAGCTTCCCAGCCTCATTCTATTTTTATCTTTGTCAGATATTCTCTATTTAAGCAAACTGAATTGTACAGAACCCAAACCCTAAACCCTATTATTGTTCTGGTTTCTTCTGTCTTTTATATCTGATATCTCAGGCTTAGAATGGTTACATTTTCTCCTGTTAAAGTTTCTTCGAGGCCTAATTCAGTATTTCCTCCCGTAATGGGGGCTTAATCGCTTTCCCTATTTTCCTTTCTCTTCATTTGTTTTTCCTTTCTAGTCCCCTGTATCCCAGCCAAAACTCGTTTCTCCCTTGAATCATTTTTTCTAGGCCTGCCTTTTGCATTTACTTTAATGTCCCTTATATCAGAAGTATTTATGTATGCTACTGCTATCCCCTATTCCATCATACTGTAGTATAAATTGAATTGCTGTTATTAGATGCAGAGTAGCTAGTTAGCATCCCAGCCCTGCTCCTTAGTATCCATGGGATCTTGGACAAATCATTTAAAATCTCTGGGTTTCTTTCATCTATTAAATGATAGGGTTGGACTAGATAATCTCTAAATTCCCTTCTGGCTCTAACTGATCCTATAGTCCTAGATTCTATGTTTTTGGAAAGCCAAAATCTGAGTCATCTGTAACTAGGTACACTCATTGCATAGAGCCATAGCACGTACTCAATAAATGTTTACAGAATGATTTCTACAGACAGATATTTACAGGGGACAGCATCTAGGCACAGGGCACATTGTGAGGAAAAGTTTGGTGCTTGGAAAGCACTAAACATTTGGGAAATGAATAATCCATTCTGTCAGGAACAAAACTCATGTTAGAGAGAATAATGAAAGATGCCTCTGGAAATGTTGGAGCCAGATTATTTCCAGTCAGAGAAGTTTGCATTTTATTTATTGGATAGTCGGGAATCATTAAAGCTTGTTGAATATAGGAGAACAGATTAACAGGATTTATCTGGCAGTAAGTATAGAATTTGCAGGTGTTCAAATACATAACATTGTTAGCTCCAAAATCCTGACCTCATTACATTCCCAGAACAGAAAGTACTATATTAAATTAATATATTACATTGATTATATTATAATTATATTAATCATATTAAGTGTGCATAGCACAGCTTAAGTGTAACCTTTAATGGAACAAATATTTGGAGCAAAGTAGCCTGAATCTCATTACTCTTAGGTGGAAATTCTTTATACATGTCCTAATACTTTCCTCTTAGAGAGACTTTCCTCACAGAGGGATATCTTAAAACACTTGCAGAGATCATCTCTCTCCAAATGTCACTCATGTCACTTAGTTGTTTATTTGAAATTGTATATACATGTGCATTCACAGTACTTACCTACTTTCTGATGCCAGAGCAATGGCTCAAGTATAGACTGCTGCTTGAGTGTGAATTCATCCACAATTTTAGCTTTGTTCTAGCTAGTTCTTCCTTATTTAGAGCCAGTACCTGGTGCCAGCCTCTGTACCCTCAGGTTCCTCTTTTATTTACATGACAAGGATTCAGTCTCTCTCCTGACCTTCTCTACTCCTCTCTCTCTCTCTCTCTCTCTCTCTCTCTCTCTCTCTCTCTCTCTCTCTCTCTCTTTTTTTTGTTGTTGTATCCAACCTGAAGCTCTGTACATTATTCTTAACATCTATGACTCAAATATTTCCTTAATTTACTAGCCTCAGTGTATTATTAGCCAGAAAAGACAATAATATATGAATGATAACATTCTTTTCCCCCTTTTAGATCTTCACACCTAAAAATAGCAAAAAGATAACTTCAGTACATAAAGAGTTATGATTTCATCCTTAATGTATTTCTGCCACTGACACTGATCAGAACTCCTGCAGTCTTAGGAGATAATCTTTACAATTTAATGTAGCCAAAAAAATCATCACCTAAGAGCTGCATTTTCATACAGCTTATCATATCCATTTGTCCAAGTTTCTTAGTAGTGGTTTGATGACCACATATTAGGGGATCTTTTCTTGGAAGGGGCAGCAAATGCCATGAATAGACTCCTCCAATACTCTTCTAATGCTGTATTGAATAATAATAAAAAAATAGCAAAAATATTTATGCTGAATCTATGCTAGGGCATGGGAGTAGCTCAGTTATATTCACATATTATATAATAGATTTTGTCTTTTATATAACATTTTACAGTTCATGAAGTGTTTTCACATAATAAGTTGATTCTTACAATAACCTTGTAATATGTGTAGGAGAGAGATTCTTTTCAGTAACCTTTTTTCTTTTTTTTTCCTGAGGCAATTGAGGTTAAGTGACTTGCCCAGGGTCACACAGCTAGGGAATGTTAAGTGTCTGAGACCAAATTTGAACTCAGGTCCTCCTGACTTCAGGGCTGGTTCTGTATCCACTGCTCCACCTAGCTGCCCCTCAGTAACCTTTTAATATGAAAAGGAAAGGTATTCTTTTCTTAAGAAAACCAAGACTGATTCAGTGATAGTCATAATTATCAAGTGATAGAGACAAAACTGGAATCCTTGGTGTTTCGATTTCATCTAGTGTTTATTTTTATTTTAATTTTATTTTATTTTTTATCCATAACTGTACTGTCTCACACAGCACTTGTTAAGCTATTTTATTAGTTTGGGCCATTTAATAGTCTAGCATCTGAAGAAATATTATAGGCAGATAGGTTCTAAAATGCCTTCTGGTCTCTCTCTGCAGAAGTATCATTGCAAATGTAACTTCATGACTTTGAAGGGAAGAATTCCTTCTTATTTACAGAGCAATATCTTGTTGAGAGGTAAACAAGTGAATCCATTAGAACTATGGCTCACATGATTTAGACCAGTTCCAATGGTCTTAGGATCGAAAGAGCCATCAACACCCAGAGAGAGGACTGTAGGAACTGAGTGTGGTTCACAACGTAGCATTCTTAGTCTTTTTGTTGTTTACTTGCATTTTATTTTCTTTTCTGGTGTGATTTGATTTTTCTTGTATAGCAAGATAATTGTATAAATATTAATACATATATTGCATTTAACATATTTCTACCATGTTTAACATATATTGGACTACTTGCCATCTAGGGGAGGGAAGTGGGAAAAGGGGGGAGGAGGGGACTGGAATACAAGGGCTAATGTTGCAGAATCACTGTATATGTTTTGAAAAATAAAAACCTTTAATTAAAAAAAAATAATAAAACCTATAACTCACCCCATAGTTCTTACTTCTTAGTTTTATTTGTTTCTAGTTACCTATTATTGGTAAGGAAGGACAAGTGGTTTATTGACTAAAAGATGATTTTTGTCACTTAGGTTTTGTTTCACAGAATTTCATATATTTAAACTGGTGTATTTAAACTGATACATTAAACAATTGACGGCCTATAAAAGTTTTGGTTAAAAAAAATTAAGCTGTGATTCATCCGATATCCACAAGGTGGCACTAGACTCCAAATCTAATCACAGGCCAGTCTAATTTACATATTATATACCTAAAATTCATTTGTCATTTAGTCTCTTGGAGCTTAGCATTCATTTTTCCAATAATAATAATGTATTAACGTTGGTTAGGTTCCCCGACCTAACCACAAAAGTTTATTTACAACAATATTAAAAACTTATGTTACTAAAACTGGCTTTTGTATACATGGGTCCTTCCCCACTCCTTTGGCATCTGGGCCACATGCCTAGCAGGGACATCACTGACTCCGAAGGTATGTAGGCAGTGGGATATTAGTCCCTTGCAATTAGATTGCTAACCTTCACACCATTGAATTTACCGTTTCAAAAGTTATTAGTGATCTCTTTTCTGTTAGAATCTCAGCTTTTCAACTACAGAGTATACTTCGTTTGTCATACCTTTATATCACTCAAACAAGTTATTAAATATTTATTGTGTACCCAACGCTGTGCTCAACCATGGGGATAGAAAGAAACCAGGAGCAATAGTGCTAGTCCTCAAGGAGCTTACATCCTAATAGAACTGACAGTTTGTTTAGATGAGTGATTGACTTAGGAGACACTTATTAATAATGTGAACCTAGACATGTCATTTAATCTTTCTCAGCTTCAGTTTCCTTTTCTCTAAAATTGAATGAATGACAGCCCCTGCTTCACAGGGTTTTTGTGTAGGTTAAGTAAAATGATATGAATAGCATTTTGTAAATTTTACAACAGTGTAAAAATATATGCTGTTATTTGCAATTATCTGTTTAGTTCCTATGTGGCCTAAATTAAGCACTTTACTTCATACTCTCATTGCCTTTCTCCTAGACTATTAAAATAATCTTCTAATTGTTTTTCCTGCACCTAGATTCTCTTTTTCTCCCATCCATTCTATACACAGATTACAAAATAATCTTCCTTAAGTCACAAATCTGACTATAGTCATTCCCCTGTTCAAAATCAGGCTACTTGTTGCTTCTAGGATAAAATACTAACTCCTCATTTAACATTTTATCCATTCTAGAATTTATTTTCAGTCTTCCTTTTCAACTTTATTTCATCATACTCTACATAGTATTCATACTCTACAAATGGAACTGCTATCTAATTCTTAGATTCTACTTTCCACTTTTCTGTCTTATGCTTGCATTCATTCAGCCTTTCCTCCCTTTTCCTTACTCCTGTACAGTGTAGGGCTGGCCTCTTATTTACTTTCTCAAGTATATGAAATTGAGAGAGTATTTATTTCAACTGCTTTTTCACTCATTCAGAGTAAACCAAAACATAGAAAGGTTCAGTGACTACCCTGAAACTACCAATAGCCAGTATTCAAGCTTATCTGAGTATTCCGACCAGCAGACTGACTATATGCTAGTCCACACGGTCTGTCCTTGGCCAAGTTTTATTCAACATTTTTTATCAGTCACTGGGATGATCAGCATTGAGGAAATATTTAACAAATCTGAAGAGATCAAAAAGTAACTTAAAGATACATCTGGTCCCTGGTACTCTTGCCTCAGCAGGCTGAAATAATAATTGTTCATACCTCAAAAGTGATAGCATGATTTCTAAGAACTGCTGTGGGGGGAGAGGGGGAGAGAAAGGAACCAAAAAGGAAGATATATATATATAACAATGTATATAAAAAATCATTAAAGGAAGTTGAGCTTTGAAGTTACTGAAAAGGCAGAAAAGGTCCCTAAGAAAAGAAAATGAAACATAACCTCCTCTATTGTGACTGCAAAGACAAGTGCTGTATGCATTTCTAATCTGGAGGGGACCTGAGGGCTCTTCTATCTAGTTCAGAGTTCTAAACTTTTTCCACTTGCAATCTCTTTTCCCTTGAGAAATTTTTATGTGACCCTAGATGGGGAAGTATATAAGATAGGCATGCAAATCAAACATTTACTGGTAATAAATCATAAATTTATTTTAAAATGTTTCTTTGGTATACATATAATTTTATCATTTATTAAAGATGAAAGCAAATTTGCTCATTAATGAGATGGATGTTCTTGTTTATTTTTACATAAAGAATTAAAATCTTGGCAGAATATTTGATCCCTTTTATTGTTGCCAAATTTTTCACAATTCCCACATTGTTGTGCAATCCAATATGAGATCACAACCCATGTGTTTAAGAAATTTTGTTCTAATTCGCTTCTCAGCCCATTTTACAGAGGCAGAAACTGAGGCCACAGAGAGACTTAAGTGACTTACTGAAGGTCATCCAGGTAATAAATGGCAGAACTCTGACCACAAACATTATGACTTGAAGTAAAGGTAAATGATAACTCACAACTAGTATTTTGAAGAGTTCACTGTGTGCTAGGCACTGTCTTATTTCTTGGGGATACAAATACAATGATAAAAACTCTCAAGGGGCTTATGTTCTAAAGAGAAATGACAGTTGATCAACATGCATTTCTTAGTTACTCATTATGTACTAGGCACTGTTACAAGGGCTGGAAATAATGATAGAATAAATACAAAATAGCTAAACACCAGGTCTTTTGGAGGGCACTAGAGAGAGGGGTGCCAGAAAAGGCTTCATGTAGAAGGGAGTCTATGAGTACATCCTAAACGTAGTGCATAGAATAGATTTGTCATGGGCAGGGATTGTCATGTGTGAAAGAGAAAAGGGCAGTTTGGCTAAATTTCAGAGTATGGAAGAAATAATATACCATGCGGCTGGAAAGATATATTGGGGATGGGTTGTGAAAAGCTTTAACAGCTAAACAGGAGAGTTTATATTTTATCCTAGAAGCATTAGAAAATTACTGGACTTGGTTAAATAGTCAATCTATTTAGAGGTGATAAGATCATTGTTTAGGAAAAATTTCTTTGGCAACAAGAGATGGAGTAGAGTGGTTAAAAAAAAAAGAAAAACTTAAGAGAAGGACCATTTAGGAGGCCATGGAAATAACCTCAGCAGGAGATAAGGACTGAACTAAGGGAGTAGTTGTAGAAGTTAAAAGAAGGGATCAGATGTTATGATATTATGGAAGTAGAAATAGTAATATCTGGCAACAAACTAGATAATGTGGAATGAGGAAAAGTGAGCAGTTGAGGTTAGTGCCTAGATTCAAACATGAATAACTGGAAAAGTGATGTCTTCAACAGAAATTAGAAATTTTGGTAGAGAAGTGGGTTTTTGGGAAAAGATAACAAGTTTGGTTTTAGACATGTTGAGTTTGAAATGTCTCTGGGACATTCAGTTTGAAATCCAATAGAAAATTGATAACGTGAGACTGAAACTGGGGTGAAACTTAAATTGGATATATAAAGATGAGAGTCACTGATGAGTGTTTATGATGTCTATAAGAGAGTATAGAGGGAAAAGAAGAAGAGGCCTTTGGCAGAGCTCTAGGGAGCACTCACTGTTCAGGTGCCTCTTACAGATAATGAGATGATATTGAGAAGGAAAATTAGACAAGTGGAAGGAGAACCAAGAGAGAATAATGTCAGCAAAACCCACAGAAGAAATGATATCCAGGAGGAAAAGTAGTCATCAGATGGATGAGATTTGGCAATTAGATCATTGCTAATTTTGTTGAGGTCATAAGAAAGAAAATCATATTGCAAAGGACTGAGAAATGAATAAGATTAGAAGTGGAGTTAATTAGTGCAGATAGTGCTCTAAGTGTTTGGCTAAATTTAGATTTAGAATGATTAAAAAAAAAACCATTGGAAATATTTAACATAAAAAAGAGAAAGTTGTAGATATATGATCACTGTCTTCCAATTATTTTAAGGATTGTTATGCAAAAATACTTTTGTTTTTACTATACTTGATCCCAGAGTTCAGAACTAAAAGGGTTGAGAACAGAATGTTGTTTTACTACGTAACTTTTCCAACATTGGACATATTTAGGAAGAACCTGAATAATCATTTGATGGAGATGTTGTAGGAGGGATTCATGCTTCACATAAAGAGAGTGGATTAGATGTCATCTGTCATCAACTCTTGGTGGCAGTCACTTTCTCCCAAGGTTCTAGTCTTTTATACTTCAACAACCAAAAGAAGATATTTGCTCAGAATCAGGTCCTAAATAACATTTACTTTTCTTGCTTCAGCTACCTTGATTGAAGATTAAAATTGTCAACAAAGTAGATCAGGAATTTCCTATCTGCTTTATACTATCTTATAGAGAATCTAGCAGTTGAATAGATAACTGATGTTCCCAATTACTACTGTAATATAGACTGTTAGATTTGGAATCAATTAACAAGCATGTATTAAACACTTGCTGTGTGCTGTACCCTGTGCTAAACACTGGAGATTGATTACAAAGACAAAAAATAAAAGTTCCTGCTCTCAAGAAGCTAAGTGTTGAGATAGTTCAAAAAACTTCCTACCTACCTATTATCATTGTATAAAAATCTGCTACAGGAAATTGATAATTCTCTATGATTTGTATTGTGTCATTTTGAGATTCTTTGATAGTTTCATGAACTTTTATAAATTCTCCTTTTTTGCCTCAGAATTTGAATTTTTTAGAATTTTTCAAATTTGAATTCTTTTTATTCTAGGTAAGTGTGGAGATCATGTTGTCATAAAGAACACAAGGCATATTGCATTTTCCGGGAATAAATGGGAACAAAAAGTATACTCTTCGCACACTGGGTAAGTTAAATGACGACAATATGAGTGCAGCTAATAAATTATCATGATGTTGAATCTGCTATGTATTGCTCTTTAAGATTAGTAGCATTATTAATACGTTTTTAAAACTATCTTTTAAAAAACTTGTTTTTGAGAAGAAGCTGCTTTTATCTTTTCTACATGCCTAAATCACTCTTAATTTGACTGCATACAACTTTTACTTTTAGTCATAATATATAAAAATGTTTGATACTGGTTGTAATTTTTGCTCTAACAAGACAACCTTTAGCATGAATAGGAAACAGGCTATCATCCTTTCTTATCTAGATTATTCTGATTTCCTAGTCAATATTCCAATTCAAATACAACAATTCTCCTTGGAGAAGAGTTTGACTGTGTATTTCACTATTGTTATACTGAACTCTACAGTGCTCTATAGTGCCTTTTTATTTTTATTATCAAAACCATATTTCATACTGAAATGGTTTCTATTCTGACTCTGCCGCACAAAACACATCACCATTTTTCCTACATAGTGTCTCTAGCTCATTGAAAACAAACCTTATGGTCTACATCCTGTTTATCTCTCTCTTTCCTGGAGATCTTGTGCAGGCCTGAACTCCATTTCCTTTTGACAATTTTGGTACATTGAACCAGATCTGGGAGGTCTTACTGAACTAAACAAACGCTCATCTTTTAACATGTTTCAGCTCTGAACCACACTGGTTTCTGCTGATCAGTGGCGTTATTCAAGAAATTTATAAAGGTCATTAAGAAGATAATTCATACAAACAAAGCAAACAGGATAACAAAATTGTGACCAAATTAAATCTCCATACTGATGCAAAGTATCATTATAGTTATTCTGTCAGTAATAACAGGTTCATATTTTTATGCTCTATGATATTGCAAAGAGTAATAATAGTTCAGAATAATCTACTGTGCAAACAGTGATATACATATATTGGTAGTTTTCCTGCTTTCTTGAAGCTGTCATGTAGGAGAAAAGCACTGGGCTTTTGTAATAACTGTTTTTCAGTTTTACTTTTAAGACTATTATTTGTTTCTTAACAAAATGCTATTTAGTATCTTCATAGATTTCAAGGGTTATTTGATGCTTTAAGGCATCAAAAAAATTATAAACACATTAGAAACAGCATAGTAGTTTAAACCTTTTGAAATAATAAAATAAGAAAAAAAAAGACTTCCCAAAATGTTACTTCTCCTGTTATTTAAAATAACCAATTATACTTTTGTACAGATTTTCATTCTGCTGCTTGAAATCTCTAAAAATATAGACCTGTGTCATGAACACTGATGACAGTTTAAACCCTCGAGACATAGTGCTGGTTGCCTACGTGGTGCTTTCTAGTCACCACTTTCTGTACCCTCCCATCCAGAAAGGTTACTCAATGATCACTTTAGAACTTTCAATAAAGATATGAAGATAACAAAATATTTTCTTATCCTTTGTTTATGCTTTTAAGAGAAAAAAAATCATTCTAGGTGAAGGCTAAAACATTTTGTTCATGGGGGAAAATTGAACAAGAAATAAAATTACCAGCCAGAAAGTCAAGACTGAAGTGTCATGGCATTTATATCAGCCAAAGAGATTCACAGTGATCCATTAGCATGTTAAACTTTGCTTTTAAAAGTATTTTTAAAATCATTTGATCGGCCTGTTCATCTCTATAGAATAATCTTACATTTCCATGATATTTTGTAATTTTCAAAGCATCTTTACTTATATTCGTTAATTTGATAATCACAGAAAGCTTAAGTAAGTCAACCACATTTTATCATACCCAATATGTCTTTTGAACAGCAATTGTCTGGTGACTTTTTGCCACTATGCCTATTTCCCAGACACCAAGAAAAATTCAAAGAAGGTAGACTTAAGTAATCCACAGTCAGTTTTACAATGGCAAACAGATTTGGTCAACATTGCCATTTTAAATTGAAATGATCAGATAACAAAACTGCAGCACTGTTCAATTATGAATATAATGTAAGCTTAAATTACATTTCCTGTGTACATTACATTGTAGTTGAGGCACTGTGATATAATTATCCCCTGAAACTTCTAAGGACTACAATTATTCTATATAAAATAATAGCAGTTATGAAAATATTCCAAATGCCTGGCAGTTGAAACGTTTTCAGAATAACCACTTTAGGAATAATAATTTTTCTTATATAATATAACAGGACATATTCAGTTGTGAAAATAGTGTGTATAAATATCATCCTCCCTCCTTGTTTAAAAGCCTTTGTTTATTTAATAGCTACCCAGGTGGTTTCAGACAAGTTACAGCAGCTCAGCTTCACCAACGAGATCCAGTAGCAGTAAGTCTAACATTCTTTTCAAATATATCATTTGGAAAATACCCTTTAAATATATCCTCAAAACAAGATTGTCACCTCTTTCCTTAATACACATTTTTCTATTTTTTTATCTCTTTCAAATAAGCTACAATGATTTTAAAAGGTATAATTTGTTAGAGAGGCAGAATTTTGGCATAATGGAAAGAAGACTGAATTTGGAATTGTAAGTCTTGGATTATACTGTCAGCTTTGCCATTTGACTTGAGCAAGTTACTTTCTTTCTGAGCCTTAATTTTCCCCACCTCTAAAGTGAAAAATGATAATTTTTTGAAATAACAACCAGGTCAGAAATGTTTGTTCTCATTTTGAAAAATGTATTATATTCTTGGTGCACATTATTAGACTGTTGAAAGCCAAAATAAATGTCCTATTTTTGGAAGATTAATAGATTTAAATTAGTTGGCCAAAAGCAAAAGTTTTTAAGGGGAAAAGACCTTTGGAAACATACCTGTTTGATCACAAACTATAATTATTAGATCAAAGCATATATTCTCTTTGATGTCTTATAAATTATGCATCTCAAGTTTTTTAATATTTTAATTTTGTTCAAAATTACACACTAGGAGGCAGTATGTTCTTACTCTAATTTTAAGATCATAAACTTTAGGAAAGAACCTTAGAAATAAAATCATCTTCATTTTATACATGGAGAAAAATAACAGAAGTTAAATCACTTTCACAAGGTCACACAGATTGTAAGTTAAAAGTGGCTAGCTTTGCTCCAAATTCAGCATGCTGTCCACTAAATTGTGTTACTCAGAAACTCCATAATTTAGCTTTTAGAATCAATCGGTGATATTTTGCCAAACTCTTAAGACTTTTTTAAGAACAAAGAACTATAAAATGTTTGAAACAGTTTTAGAAAATGTTTCAGAAATTGCCTCCTAAGATGAATAAATCAGTATCTTTTCTATGCCTTCTACTATTTGAGAATTTCTGGAACAATATATGCTTGTGTTTTGCCCATGGTCACACAGCTAGTATGTCTCTGAGATAAAACTTGTACTAAGTGTTCCTCACCCCTAAGCCAGCTTTCTAGCTATTACATTATGCTGCTCTGGATTAAGAGTGTTAATGGATGAAAAGTAGCATTGGTGAAATAATTTCTAAATCAGTAGCACAGTAAAATTATTTACTTCTGTTTATTCTCAGAATGATAGAATTTTGAAACGGGAATGGATCTTAGAAAACATCTATTTTATTTTTACTTTACAAGTAATCACCAGTAGAACATTGACTTTAGGGTCAGAAGACTCTAGATTCATAGTTTGGGCACATATTAGCCATATTCCTAAGAGCAAGTCATTTAACCTATTTTGATCAACATTATGTTCCCTAAAATAGGCTCATGGTGCTACCTCCCCCATGAAGCTTTCTCAGATCCCCTTAGTTAATATAAGTAGTATGTATCCATTTATTGGAATGTATGTGTTTAAGTCTGTCCATAGTAGAATGTAAGTAATTTCCATGATTTCAAGGATTGCTGAGGATCTGCCTTGTTATCACCAGAATGTAGTACAGTTCAGCTGTCAGGTGTATGTTGTTTGCTTTTCATAGTATTAAGAAGTAATTAGGATCCTTTTAATTTTTTCTAGTCCCCCCCAAAATAACATTTTTCTTTATGGTAGTTCTGATAGAATCAGTGTGCATTCAGAAGTTTAATGGAACTTATATATGTGTATATTCTCAATTAATTTTCCATAATGCTTTTTGTTATTTTAGTTACTAAAACAAAGCTCAAATAAAAATGGAAAGATAAAGTTTGAATTTTTAAAAAGTGGTAATTCACACATAGTAATTTAAAGTGTAAAAATAATTTTCCTCTTAACAGCCAGGTGAGAGAGGTATAATGCAGATATTATCTGTATTTTGCAGATGAAACTGAGACTCAAGTAGATGAAATGACATAAAGGAAACATTCAGTATTGTCTTTTTTGTGTGTGTGTGGTTTTTTTTTTCCTAATACACACTTTTTTTGTGTGTGTGTGTTTTTTTAAATTTTTTTTTTGTTTTGTTTTTTTAACATTCAGTATTGTCAAGAGTACTTTAATAGTATCAAGCCTACAGTGTTTCACCACTACAACATATAAAGGAGTGCCATTTATTCTAATTATCTATAGACAGTTATTCTTGTATAACAAGAGGAACTAGACAATTAGGCTAATAAAATCTCATAATTTGGCAACCAGGAAGAACTTTAGGGATTCTGCATTTTTAAAAGCATGAGTGAATAATCAAATTTTAGTTTTAAAAGAAAAACTTTAACTTCCTTCAGGAAAGCACAAAAATATAATCTAATTTTTAAAAGAATCTTATTAAATTTTTTCCATAGTTTATTTGCCAATTTTGGGGAGAAAGGAAGAAAAAATTTTAAATATCATTCTCTGTCAGAAAATATCCTTTAAAGATTATAGCTTTTGTTTTGTTTACATATTGATTCATAACAAGCAACTGAATTCAAAGAGGTGAAGCATAGCTAACCTGGGCCAGTCCCCAAAATGGAGGCCTCAGAGAAGAAAATTGCCAAGGGGAATAGGATGCCAATGTGATTAGTCAAATCAATCAGCATGCATTTAAGTGCCTACCATATGCAAGGCACTATGCTTGGTGGAGGGATATTCCACAGTGATAAGTCTAGATGAGACATGGTGGAAAGTCATGCAAATAACTGAAAGCTGTAAAGAATATAAGATTCTGCTGTACTTATTGCTTGTTTGAGGTTTGGGTTTTTTTTTTTGTTTGTTTGTTTTGTTTTGTTTTGTTTTTTGGCAGAGAGGGGTTTACAGGGGTATTTTGGGGTTTTTGATGCTTATTGTATTTTTCACTGATTGTGATGATTTTATTGATGTATTTTTAAATATACAACTTAAGACTTGATGCTTCTCCCTGTTAAAAGGTCTGTTTGGGGGCATGAAAACTCCAGTATAGGGACACATATAAATATAGATATAGATATGGACATTTTCATGCCAGCAGAAGAACTTCTGTTTTGGCTAGTGATGAAGATCCTTGGTTTTCTATTTTACTCCATAATGGCCATGTAGGCTATGTGTCTTGCTATAATTGGTTTGCTATAGCCATTCTTGTTTTCAACCAGTAAATGAACTTGCAAAATTTCTCAGTTTCCTTATAACTCAAAGAAATAGCAAACCACTTGAGTAACTTTGTCAAGAAAACCCCAAATAGGTTCATGAAAAGATGGACACAATTGGAAAAAACAAAACAAAATAAAACAAAAACATTATTTTTATTATATTGGCATGGCCTAGGCATGAGCCCTGAATAGCTCTGCAGTTATTTGGGTTTTTCTTTAAGAACCACTTCATAACTCAGTCTATGCCTCTTTTGTGTGTTTTGGTCAGTTCCTAGATATTCATTATTATCCTCTTAAAATATAGAGAATTCAAGAAAGACTTTCAGCATATTAACTGAATTTTGTTCAGTAAACTTACGGAAGGATATGAAAAAAGTATAAGAAATGGATTGTGACTTGTATCAGTAGAGTCAAGCATCCATGTTAATGAAATCATAGATCCTTTATATTATTGGCATAATTTAATAATATTCCAGAATTAAGAATTTAAATGGAGTTAGATAATGTAGAAATAAGTAAATTTTAAAACAAAGTTTCTTAAATTGTGGATCACTGCATAACAGAATATAGAGGTCATGAAAAATTTGGCAGCATTAAAAAGTATTAGATACTCTGCCAAAACTTAATTCTTAATGTAAAAATTAAAAAGCATATCCATCTCATTAATATGCACATTAAAATTCTATTTTTATCAAAGAATTGTTTTAAAATAAATTTCTTTATGGTTTATTATCAGTAAATGTTTGGTTTGTATACCTAATTTATATACCTATATATCCAGAGTCACAAAAATTTCTCGGGTGAAAAGAGATCACAAGTGGGAAAAATTTAAGATGCCCTGGTTTAAAGGACAATGGCTTTCAAAGGTCTCTCAGAGGGTCCTTGGGGGGAAATGGTCATTTTAAAATTAATATATTCAAAATTTTGTTGTGTATACTTTTGGTTTAAATATGAATTTATGGCATTTCTCAATAGTGGCTCCGCAAAGATAACTTCATTTTTCCTTTTAATTTTTAATTTCTTTTACTTTCAGTCAGAAGTAAGACTTAGCTTTACTTGTCTTTTTAGTCCATTGTCTTGCAAATGTAGCCAGTGAACAAAAATATTTAGAGCTGTTGCCCAAGGAGAGCTATCATATCATGTGAACTTTTTGCTTTTCATCTTATAGATATTAAAATTCCAACATGTTTTATGGAATCACAAAGCCTATGAAAGACTTTATATCATAGTCACTTGAACTTCCAAAGCTCAAGACCCAGACCCTTTCCTATAATTTATATTACAGCTTGATTTGGAATGAAGGGTACCTTGCTTCAAGTCCTAACCAGGATACCATCTATGTAACTCTGGTCAAATTGTTTATTCTTTCCCAGCTTTATTTGCTTCATCTCTAGAATGAGAATAATTATAACATTTAACTTTATTGTTTTGAAGATCAAATAAATAATTTATGTTAAGTGCTTTGTAGATTTTAAACCACCAATGTAAAGTGTTAGTATCATTAGCATAACCAATACTTTTGATATTATGTAATACGGGTCAAGAAAGAATTGCTAAAACCTTTGCTATTTTAAATCTTTCCTTTGTGTTTTTCCTTTCTTTTTCTAATTACTTCAGAATAAATCAAATAAATTTAGTTCAACACAAAACAGTAATACCACAAGTATCCCCAGATCCCTTTCTGAAGTTTCCTCTATACCTGTTCCCTTTTCTCATTCTCATATTAATGATGTCATATCATATGCCGCTCCAGCTTTGTCTCTCAGCCCCAAACTACATTCTGCTCACTTAAACCACATTGTGATCTATTTTTATATGTTTATTTTTTCAGATTGTGAAACTAGCTATTTATGGAATGTTACCAAAGAACCTACACAGAAGAACAATGATGCAAAGATTACATCTTTTTCCAGATGAAGTAAGTCTTAGTTCTCAATGATCATTTATTTTCTCAATTATATTTTTCATTATAGTCTTTCTCAGTCATGTAAATCTATTGTTACAGTAATCTTCTAAATCAGCTTACTAGTTGTTTGAAAATGGTTCATATATAAGTTTAACACTTGATATTAATTTGTTATCTGTGGTTCATTTTAGTATAATATAATTTCCTTGTTTATATTTTTTTACAACAGGTCCTTTTGTTTTAGAGTTTCTCTTATTAATTTCTTTTTTTTCTTCTTTTCATCTACTTATCCAGTTTCACCCTTCTTTTCTTTCCTTCTAATTTCACATATTTGTTAGATATTTTTTTCTATTTCTGTGCTCTTTTTTCTAAAAAAGGGTTTATTTCCCTTATTCTCTTTATTAATTCTCTTAACCTTTCTATCCTAAACCTTTATTTTTGATTCATGGTCCCCATACTTATTCATTTTTAGTTTCTTTTTTCTTAATGGAATTAAAGCTCCTAAGTTACCTTTTTTAAGTTTCCTTTTCTAAACAGTTTCTATATCTTTTTTTTTTTTTTTTTTTGCTTTTTGCTGAGGCAATTGGGATTAAGTGACTTGCCCAGGGTCACACAGCTAGGACGTGTCTGAGACCAGATTTGAATTCAGGTCCTCCTGACTTAAGGGCTGGTGCTCTAACCACTGTGCCACCTAGCTGCCCCCAGTTTCTATATCTTATATAATTCATCACCTTTCCTCTCCCCCCCCCCCGCTTTTTTTTTTTTGTTACTTTTTAGAAGTATTCATTTCCAAACACTAGAGAGTATAGGAATAAATAGGGTTTTCCTTAAAATCAGTAGCATCTATTTAAAACCATCAGCAAGCGTAGTAATGGGGACAAACTAGAACCATTCCCGCTAAGATCAGGAGTGAAACAAGGCTGCCCACTGTCACCATTACTATTTAATATTATATTAGAAATGTTAGAAAAAGAGATTAAAGGAATTAGAGTAGGTAATGAGGAAACCAAATTATCACTCTTTGCAAATGATATGATGGTATACTTAGAGAACCCTAGAGACTCAACTAAAAAACTACTAGAAACAATTCACAACTTGAGCAAAGTTGCAGGATACAAAATAAATCCACATAAATCATCAGCATTTTTATATATTACCAACAAAGTTCAGCAGCAAGAAATACAAAAAGAAATTCCATTCAATGGATGCCCATCAGTTGGAGAGTGGCTGAATAAATTATGCTATATGTATGTTATGTAATATTATTGCTCTGTAAGAAACGACCAGCAGGATGATTTCAGAGAGGCCTGGAGAGACTTGCATGAACTGATGCTGAGTGAAATGAGCAGAACCAGGAGATCATTATACACGGCAACAACAATACTATATGAGGATCAGTTCTAAGGGACATGACTCTCTTCAACAATGAAATGCTTCAAACCAGTTCCAATTGTTCAGTGAAGAAAGCCATATACACCCAGAGAGAGGGATGTGAAATGTGGACCACAACATAACATTTTCATGTTCTCTATTGAGGTTTGCTTGCATTGTATTTCCTTTATCAGATTATTCTTTCTTGTAGATACGATTTCTCCTGCACAAAAAATTATGTGTGGCAATAACTATACATATATTCAATTTCTTAAGTATTCTAACATAATTATCATGTAGTGGATATCCTGCCATCTAGGGGAGGGGTGGGGAGTAGGGGGGAAAAATTTGTAACAGAAAGCTTTGTAAGGGTTAATGTTTAGGAATTACCCATACATATGTTTTGCAAATAAAAAGTATTAATAAATTAAAAAAAAAGAAAGAAAAGAAAAAGAAATTCCATTCAAAATACCTGTCGATAGAATAAAATATTTGGGAATCTATCTGCCAAGGGAAAGTCAGGGACTATATGAACTAAACTACAAAACATTTTCCACACAAATAAAGTCAGACCTAATCAGTTGGAAACAATATCAAATGCTTATGGATAGGCCAAATGAATATAATAAAAATGACAGTACTACCCAAACTAATTTACTTATTTAGTGCCATACCAATCAAACTCCCAAGAAATTATTTTACAGATGTAGAAAAAATAGTAGCAAAGTTCATCTGGAAGAATAAAAGGTCAAGAATTTCAAGGGAATTAATGGAAAAAAAAATGCCAATGAAGGTGGCCTAGCTGTGCCAGATCTAAAACTATATTATAAAGCAGCAGTCATCAAAACCATTTGGTACTGGCTAAGAAATAGAATAGTTGATCAATGGAGTAGGATAGGATCACAGGACAAACTAGGCAATAACTATAGCAGTCTAGTGTTTGCTAAATCCAAAGACCCCAGCTTTTGGATAAGGACTCACTATTTGACAAAAACTGCTGGGAAAATTGGAAATTAGTATGGAAGAAATTAGGGCTTGACCCACATCGAACACCACATACCAAGATAAGATCTAAATGGGTTTATGATTTAGACATAAAGAGTGATATTATAAGCAAATTAGAGGAACATAGGATAGTTTACCTCTCAGATCTGTGGAGAAAGAAGGAATTTATGTCCAAAGAAGAACTGGAACTCTTAATTGAACACCAGATATATAATTTTGAATATATTAAGTTAAAAATTTTTTGTACAAACAAAACTAATGCAGACAAGATTAGGAGGGAAGCAATAAATTGGGAAATCATCTTTACATTTAAGGGTTCTGATAAAGGCCTCATTTCTAAAATATATAGAGAATTGTCTCATATTTATAAGAATTCAAGCCACTCTCCAATCGATAAATGGTCAAAGGATATGAATAGACAATTTTCACGTGATGAAATTAAAATTATTTCTAATCATATGAAAAGGTGCTCCAAATCACTATTGATCAGAGAAATGCAAATTAAGACAACTCTGAGATATCACTATACACCTGTCAGATTGGCTAAAATGACAGGAAAAGATAATGACGAATGTTGGAGGGGATGTGGAAAAACTGGGACACTGATACATTGTTGGTGGAACTGTGAACAGATCCAACCGTTCTGGAGAGCAGTTTGGAACTATGCTCAAGAAGTTATCAAACTGTGCATACCCTTTGACCCAGCAGTGTTTCTATTGGGCTTATATTCCAAAACGATCTTAAAGGAAGGAAAGGGCCCCACATGTGCAAGAATGTTTGTGGCAGCCCTTTTTGTAATGGCTAGAAACTGGAAACCGAGTGGATACACATCAATTGGAGAATGGCTGAATAAATTATGTTATATGAATGTCATGGAATATTGTTCTGCAAGAAATGACCAACAGCATGATTTCAGAGAGGCCTGGAGAGACTTGCATGGACTGATGCTGAGCGAAACAAGCAGAACCAGGAGATCATTATACACAGCAACAACAATACTATATGATGATCAATTCTGATGGACATGGCTCTCTTCAACAATGAAATGTTTCAAACCAGTTCCAACTGTTCAGTAAAGAAAGCCATATACACCCAGAGAGAGGGATATGAAATGTGGACCACAACATAACATTTTCATGCTCTCTATTGATATTTGTTTGCATTAGGTTTCCTTTCTCAGATATTTTTTGTTCATGTAGTGGACTTCCTGCCATCTAGGGGAGGGGAGGGGACTAGGAGGGAAAAATTTGTAACGGAAAACTTTGTAAGGGTCAATGTTGAAAAACTATCCATACATATGTTTTGCAAATAAAAAGCTTTAATAAAAAAAATTAATTAAAAAAAAAGGTAGACATATTTTGTCAAAACAAATCCTCATATTAGCTATGTCAAAATTTGCATGTCTCATTCTGGATTTTATGTTCATCACCTCTCTAGTTGGAGATTGGCATGATAGGCTTCAGTCCTCTGAACTCATGATTTATCATACATTAATCAGAATTCAACATCTTAAAATTATTTTTCCCTTGTTGTGTAAATTATTCTACATCTGCCCCCTTTGCTATATCAAATTAGAGAAGTCTTCCCAATTTTCCTCGAGACTGTCCATTTTCTCATTTCTTATGGTACAAGATATTCCACTCTATACCACAGTTTGTTTATACCCCAATAGATGGGAATCCCTTTGGTTTCCAATTTTTTGCCACTATATTTTTCTATCTATAGGTCCTTTTCCCTCTTTCTTTGATCCATTTGGAACATGGGCCAAGTAATGGCATAGCTAGTTTAAAGATTTTGCATAATTTTTGTGAATAATTCCAAATTACTTTCCAGGATGACTGTACCAATTCCCAGTTCTACCAACCATACACTAGTGTGCCTGTTTTCCTGTAGCCTCTCCAATTTATCATTTTTCTCTTTTGTCATCTTAGTCTAATGGGAGGTAAAGTAGACCTTTGAGTTCCTTTAATTTGTATTTTTCTATTAGTGATTTGAAGCATTTATCATATTGTTATTGATGACTTAGTTTTTGAAAACTCCCTATTCTTCTTATGTCTGTCTTAATAGTACTATGAAAGATGTTTTTTTAAAACTCTTTAAGAGATCTGAGCCATCCAAATCTTTCCTCCAGAACAAATATTTTTGATAACCAGCTATTTCTGGCAACTACCATATTAACTATAAATCAAATTATTATATAGTTGTCATATATCCATACTTGATAGTACAATAAGCTCATTGTACAATCCAAATGCACAGTAGAAATAAGGTTAGGCTGCATGACTTGTTTATGAAGCTACAGTGATTCTAAATAATTAGCATTTGCTTTCAAAATGCTCACTAAATGATTTATTTTTTAAATATTTGGTAGCATTTTGCAAGGAATTGAAATGAAATTCACAGGGTCATAATTTGAAGACTTTGTTTTCCTACTTTTTGGAAAATCAGAATATTTATTCATTTCCATTTACTAAATTAGAGAATCTTAGAACTGAAAGAGATCTTAGGGATCACCTAATCTAACGCCTACCTGAACAGCAATTCCCCCCTACAGTATATTAACAAGTAATCATTCAGAATTTGTTTTAAGACCTCCAACAAAATGAATTTGGTGAAAAGGCAGCCTGTTCCAATATTGGATAACTGTTAGAGATTTTTTTTTTTTTTATTAGAGACAGATCTTCATTTCATTCATGGTTTATTATATCAGCTTTCTCTTTTTTTTTTTCTCTTGTCTTTTCCTCCTTCCTATCCTCCTTTCCTCTTCCTTTGTCTTCTTTCCCTCCTTTATTACTTCTTTCACTCTCTCTGTCACTATAAAGTTCTTCATCCCTGGATATTCCACCTTTGGATAGGACAGGATGATAAAGGCAGGGGAGGATCTCATATCTTCTTCCATAACTTCACAGGATTCATTTTGTTAATAGTAAAAGATTTTAAGAATTTTTTTAATTACTTAAAATGAAAATAATTAATCTTAATTGCAGGAAATTCCAGAAGACATACTTAAGAATATAGTAGAAGAGCTTCCTCAACCACGAAAAATACCTAAAAGACTAGATGAATATACCCAAGAAGAAATTGATGCATTCCCAAGATTATGGAATCCGTAAGTCTCAATTATTATTTTATTACTCTTTAATCTGAATTTAGTTTCATAAACTTCAATTACATGATAATTTCCTTAAGGCCAAGGAATTTTATTAAAACCTCATGATTAAAATAGTAAATTTTATTTATTTTTGTTCTTTCTACAAGACCTTACACTATTATCTGCTCCCAGTAAGTACTTAAAAAATATGAGTTAATAGAACAAATGTCTTTCACCCAGTGTTTTAAACCCTTCAGCTGATTAAGTGAAGGGCTGTTGGTCCTTCTGTTGCTGGTCATTTTAAAGCATAATGTATTTTTATTATATTTTTTCATATGTGATCTCTTCACTTAATAATCACAACATTGAAATGGCTATAAGTGACTAACAAGATATGTAGTATATTTTTTATAATTGTAATTTTATTGGATTGTTTGGCACTTAATTTGGAATGAAGTAAGCTATTTATCATTTTATGTATGTCTTGTCTTGCCCTGCCAGTTCATTTGCGAGTATACATCTTTGCATCCTTAATACTTAGTATGTCTAGTACTTTGTAAACCTAAAAGGGTTATAAAATATTAACTGCCATTATTGTACTGCTTGTCCAAAGTAGATGCATTCTAATTGTAGTAAATATACTACTTTTAATTAACAACAACCAAAGGAAAACCCCAAAATCAAGACATTTAAGATAATTTCTTCAGTATAAAAAGTTGTTCCTGTTTTTCTATTCTTTTTTGTGTGATTAATAAAGTATAGTAAGTACATAATTGCCTTTTTTGCCCTAAATATTCTAAGGCAGCACCTTTTCCAAAGGAGCTTTTTTTTTTAAATCTGAAAATCATTTTATTAATTCTCCTCTTTTTTTTTTTTTTGAATCAACCCTCTTCTAGGCAACATTTTTGATGCTATGCAAATGATTTAAATGAATATATAGGTAACTTTTACTTTCATTTCTGTGGAGCTAAGTATTGGTTTAAAAACAGCTTTTAGAATGCCCTCTCTTATAAAATTAAAACATTCCTTATAATATCCAAGTTATGCATACTTGTTGCATTTCAGTCCTGATTTTGAGCATTTAATCCCAGAAGGATCAAGGCCTAGTGATTCTTTGATTGTATGAGTAGAGAGCCTTGTGCAGTAGAAAGAATACTGCACATAGTGTCAGAGACACTGGTTTAAATCCCAGTTTGGAGATCTGCTAGTCTAATAGACAAGTCATTTCAACTCTTATTAAGTCTCAGTGTTTTCATTTTTTTTTTTAAATGGGAATATCATAGCAATATTACATTCCTTATAGTGTTATTGTTAGGAAAATAGTTGAGAATCATGGATCTTGAACTGGAAAGATTTCTCTACATTAACACAGGCAGGATTTTTTGACTCTAGAGACAATACCATTCATAAAGCACAATGTTTATATGAATATAGTAATCCTTTTATTATTATTTTATTTTATGTTTCCTCCCTCTACATATATATTTATTTCCTTCCTGTTCCTCTTACTGCTTCATTTTGATAGTTGTATGTAATTTTTTTTTTTTTTTTGCTGAGGCAATTGGGGTTAAGTGACTTGCCCAGGGTCACACAGCTGTTACGTGTCTGAGACCAGATTTGAACTCAGGTCCTCCTGACTTCAGGGCTGGTGCTCTATCCACTGCGCCACCTAGCTGCCCCAATTTTTTTTTTTTTTTTAAATAATGTTCTCTAGTTTCTGTCCCTGGGTCTAAAATTCATTTCATCATCACTGTTGCCTCTTAGAATGACTAAGTGACACAATTCTATTCAAATGCTACCTCCTTCAATTGCTAGTGCCCCTCAGCACTTTTATTTCCCTTGTAGGTTTTATATGTTTATGTGTTAATAAGTGTTTATATGTTTATGTGTTATTTCTCTTGAAAGATAATAAATTCCTTGTGGTCAGAGACTCTTCTATTTTTGCCTTAGTAAAGTCAGTACTTGACACAAAATAGACTCCTAATGAATGCCTCTTGATTGAATAGAACTGTCCAAAAAAATTCTTTGCCAGAGGGTATTAACAAGTCATAGCTATAATCTGATAGGAGACAAAAGTTTCTTTGGACCTTTTCCCCTGTAAAGATCTGTGAAAAATATACTTTAATTACAAAAAATTGAGAACAGTTCTTTATGGTTTTAAATAAAACTCAAAAGTATACTCTGCAGATGTTTCCTTTTAGTCATTTAGAACTGAGTACCAGGGAAGTTGGGTATTCATGTTGAAAGGAAGACAAACTATAATGCTGCAAGAGTACCTTGGCTTAAATAGTAAAATTAGGTGAAAGTCAGAAATATCACCCAAAGGAAAGAAGTGGATTGTGTAATGAGAATATATTTAAAACTCCCGTTTCTTCTGAACTTTTTGTCAAGATGAAAACTTAATTTATTCTTCCTTGTTAAAGTTCATGTTCAGTTTCATATATAAGTCTGTAATTTCATCTGGAAAATTAATCCCTTCTCAGTGCACCTTATCAAACTACTGTAACTTAGCAGATGGTCTTTTACAATTACCTTGACCAAAAAATTCACCATCCTTCTACCAACATGGTGGTGAGCCTTTCTAAATTTAGTTAGATACAGTCATATAATATAAGTTACATGTCAGAGATCTCTAAGTCTAATTTAGTGGAACAAATTTTAGAGAATTAGTGGCATCCCTAAAGTAGATCTTTAGCTTGAAGCCCTGCAACACTTATGCATAGCTTAAAAAATCTTAGAGTCATCTCTACCCTCATATTTTAACATCAGTAGATTTTAGTAAAGGAAATATTTTCATAGAATCACTTTAGTGCCCAATGCAGTGTTCTCATATTTGTGGGGACTTTTTAGAAATCTTGGGACACCATAATCTCCCAAGAATTAAAATTGCTAAAATTGGCTATGTCAGAGGTCCACAAACTATTACCCTCATAGTCTGGCAACCTAAGAATTACTTTTTCACAATTTTAAATGTAAAAAACTTTATTTTAAAATGTTTAAAAAAAAAAAAAACATTCTTAGTTTTTTGGCCAAAAAGAACTTGCAAATCAGCCACCTGTGGTTTGCCAGCCTCCAGGCAGCACAATTAGCATGCTAGCTGTGACAGACGTGTTTAACATGAAGTATTAAATGCTTGCTTCAGATTAAAAGAATTTCTCTTTTAAATGTGCCTCTACTAAAACTACTCTTTGCAACATTTCTGTTGATCTCATTATCACTAGACCTAGTGGTCTTTTTCCAGTTCTCATCTTCCTGTACTTCTCCACAGGAATAGGTAGGTTGATATTTTTCTCTGTTATCTAAGCTTCCTGGCATTATGGTCTTCTGAATCTCCTTTTACTTTCTTGATTATTATTCTTTTTTCCTTTTCTTGGTTCCTTCACTTCCTTCTGCAGGACTACCTCTAGTCATCCTGGTTTATATCCTGCCACTAGACTCCACTGACTCTGAAGAAGGGAGCATAGTTGTCTTATTGAAATCCAATTCACATACAACTCATCACCTTCCTGGTGTCATTGGTCCTCTTGGAGAACAAAAGACAAAGAACAACAGCAATTCTTCCTTCTGCCTCTTAAATGTAAAATATTGACCAATGCTTCTTCCTTTTATTTAACATGATTTCTCTTGAGAATTTCATTTCCTGGTTTCAATTATTACTTCTGTGTAAACTCTTCCCAAATCCATTATCTCTACTTCTAGCCTTATTTCCAATCCTGCATCTCCAATTACCTTCTAAATATATCATAAACTACCTGAATTTCAAACTGTAAAAAACTGAAATTATGTTCTTTTTTTAAAAAAATCCCCTTATTCCAACAACTTTTTAAAAATAATGCTATCTCTTCAGTCACAAAGACTTGAAACTTCAGCTTCCTTTATCTTTTTCTGCTTCTTCACTATGCATGCTACCTCCCCACCCCTTTACAATTCCAGTATTTTATGTCCTCTCAGTTCTTCCTCTACCACGTTTCTTATTTCTCTTTCCAATCCCCCTGCCTTAGTTTTGGCTCCAATCACCTCTATTTGATCTACTATAGTTGCTTCTTTATTGGTCTTTTAGCTTCCAGTCTCTGTTCTCTCCAGTCTGTCATTTAAATTTCTTCCAAAGTTTAATATTGCAAATGTTAGTCTCTTATTGTCTCACTTCTTTACTTGTAGGGCCAGGGTTGTAAGAGTCCTAACGGCCACTTAGTCTAACCACTTCATTATAGTCAGTAGAGGTGAAGTGTCTTGCCTGAAGTACACAAGAAATAAATGATAGAACCTAGGTTTGAAACCAGATTCTTTGTTTCTAAGTTGAAGATATAAATTATAGTCACTGACTGACTGGCTTCAGTATAAAGATCTGGCTTCAAAATAAGAATCTAGCTTAGGGACGATTTTAATTCCCTGAAAATTGTCCCACTAAGGTAGACCTATAGATACTAATTTGGATCCTGAGCCAACATGCTCACATTTTCTGTAAAAATCACCATAGTCTCCTGATCTTGGTATTCTAAGCCTTCTATAAACTGTAAGCTACTTTTCTAGCCTTACCTTCTACTTTTCCTCTTTCCTATCTGCTATATTCCGTTCCTATCTGCTCTGTATTTGTCTTGACTTTGTCACACCAATACATTAATCCAAGCTTTGTCCTGTTTTAGGGATTGATTTTCCTGTAAATCTCTTTTTGTTGAATTTCTCCTTTCAAAACTACCCAGCTTATTTTAGGATATTATCACGATTATTGATTTTACATTAGTAAAATTTTTGTATGAAATGTTTATAATTAGTGTTGGTCTATTTTCCTCAATCCATTTTCTATTTTTTTTTTGTCATTAATGACTTATTTAAATAGGTTATTTTGGAGTTGACTTGCTTGTTTTCTACTTTTATTCTAGCTTTGTATTTAATTTTGATCTTTGCCCTAATAAGTCTTAAACAGAGGTATTTCAGAAATGACTCATTTTATTAATGAATAATTCCTTATCTATAAAATAAAAACAGCTACTTTTTGTAACTTTATTTTGTACTTTACATGTCTGTTATCAAAGTAATCATAATGAATGTTCATGAAACTTCTATGTATTCTACAAGCCTTAATATCTATCATTTCTTCCTTTTGAACCATATTTTCTTATGTATATTTTTTTGTCCTTAACCTTCACTCATCTTTTGTTTTGAACAGAGCAATTTAAATCAGTATACATTTTGATGGAAATACATATCTGATATAGGAACAGTAGATGAATCATGACATACCTATAACTCAATAGGATGCTAAATTGCTTTTGAGAAATGGGACATTGATTTTTAAACTCTTTCAGACTGCTTCCCAACTCAAAAACCCATATTTTGAAAATCTTGGGACACCATAATCTCCCAAGAATTAAAATTGCTAGTGACCTAAAGAGGAATTGGGAAATATAGATGATAACTCAGAACTAGAACTAATTCTAATTGGCCCAAGAGAGCTGATTGTTAAATTTTCATTGTGAAATCAGCAAAATGATACAAATCAAGTTTTGATTTATTTTGTTAATTTTTTAGACTGTACACCAGAAGTGTCAAACCCAAAGTCAGGTTGCAGGCTGCCAACAGCACTATCAAGTGCTGCCATAACCAAATTAAAATGTAGTTGGTAATATAAAGACAGAAAATAGAAATAAAAAAAATTATTTAGGAAGGAAAACAAAAACATTAAGAATGGTCACTTTTTGCAAGTGTTGAGGCTCCAAATTAATGTTTCAATTCTACTTTAGTGGGACAAATTTTAAGGAATTAGAAGCACCCTAAATTAGATCCTTAGTTTCATGTCAGTCAATCAGTAACCATTTATTAAGCACCTGTTATATTCAAGATACTTTGCTAAGCCTTAGGAATACAAAGAAAGACAAAAGTCAGTCCCTACTTTCAAAGAGCCCACAAACTAATGAGGGAAAACAACACACAAAAAGAAGCTGTAAAGGGGAAGAAGGGAAATGATGGTACCAGGTGGAAGCATATTGACGTTCTATAGTGAGATGGGAAGGGATAGGGCATCTTCCCTATACCCCTTCCTTAAATAGAGAGTTTAGAAGGAGCTTTCTGATGTCTACCTTCTCCAGTCAGAGAGAGGGAAGAGCCCAAGGGTCAGGGGGTATTAAGGAGATGTGAGTTTCAGAATTGATTTGATCTTGCAAAAAGATGAATTTCTGGAAAGAGTGGTGAAGTCCAGGTGAGCATTCAGGTATCAAATGAAGTTGTCTTAAAAGATTGGCTAAAGAATGATTATGAGGGGAAATAGAGTATAACTGGATCATTGACTCCCAGGTCATAGAACATAAGAGGTCTACCTCTTATGCTTAGTACCTATATGATTTGGGGTAAATTAGTTAATTTCCAGGAGTCTCACTTTCCTCTTGTGTACAGTGAATGATTTGGTCTAGATGACATGAAATTCTTTCAAATTCTGTCCAAATCTATGATGCTGTGATCAATCAGCAAACATTAAGAGCTTCCTACATGCTAGCCATTGTGCTAGACCATGAATCTACAAGTACAAATGAGATCCCACTTTATAAACAATATGAAACAAGCCTTACTTTAAAAGTATTTACATTGTAATAAAAAAGACAAGAATATAAAAATATATATAACAAATATGAAATAAAATATGTACAAAGCAGTTCAATGCAGTGTAGTTTTGGAAATAAAACCACTAGCATTTGGGAAGATCAGAAAAGGTTTCATACTAAAGTTGATGCTTTAGCCAAGTTCTCAAGGAAAAGAAAGATTTTGTGAGTTAAGAAGGAATGTATTCCTAGCTTGTGGAGTGGCCAATATAAAAAACAAGAAGATGGGAGTTCAAGTATTGTATGTGAGGGGGAGAAGAAAGTTCAATATTACTGAATCATGTATTGCCAGAGGGGGGATCCAGGTTGTGTAGGACTTCAAAAGCTAAACAAGGGAAATTATATTTTATTCCAAAAACAATACTAGACTTGATTGAATAGGGAAGTCATATCACCACTTAAGGAAGATTCTTTTGGCAGAAATATGTATAGGATGCTTTGGAGTGATGAGAGTCTTGAGGCAGAAAGATCGATTAGGATTCTTTTCCAATAATTTTGCAATAATGATGAGAGCTTGAACTAAAGTTGTTGTAAGAGTAGAGAGATTGGGGCTTACATTGGTGATGTTACGGAGATAAAAATAGCAAGACTTGCAATTGATTAGATACATAGACTGTGGAAAAATAAGGAGTTTGGTATAATACTGAGGTTATGAACATCTGAGACTGAAAGAATGAGACTAAAGAAAACATGAAAATTTGGAAGAGGCAAAAGATTTTAGAGGAAAGATAATGACTTCATTTTGATACAGTGGATTTTAGATGTCTCAAGGATATCCAATTTGAAGTGTTCAATAGGTGATAAAGGATTGGAGACTGGAAAAGAGATTGGGGCTAGATTTGTAGATGTAAAGAGGATAATTAAACCCAGTGAAACAGAAGGATAGAAAGAGAGAACAAGATCGCGCAAGTGCCTACAAGAAGAAGTTTTAAGGAACACCCATAGTTAAGGGGCATGATATATGATATATTTGGTTCAGCAAAGAAGACAGAAGAAACAAAGGTTGTTAAAAAGTCAACCAAGAGAGTAGTAGCACAAAACTCCAAGAATAGAATTTCCAGAAAGAGAAAATGGTCAACAGTATCATCCTATATGAAAGAGGCCCAGAATGTATAATCTGGAAGTGACTAATATATATTAAATCTTAGCTTTGAGAGACTTGCTTTAGAATAGGTATGTGCATTACATTACAATTCAAGAATTGAGGGTCTTAGCTATGACATCAATTTGCCCCATTTATAGTTCAATTGATTAAGTACTAACTAGTTATTTTAAATGTGGAAAAAAATTTGAATATATTTCAAAAGCAGAGGAGATAAAATTCAAGCCATTAATCTCTAGAATCATGGTATCTCATAGGCTGAATTAAATTATCCTGGTTCAATATGTACACATATGTATACTTATATAGTCATATGTATAACAAAAATTAAGTTCCTTGAAATGTACTTAATGGGATTGAATAAAGTTAGATTTGATGATGATTAAAACAAATGAAGCTCAAGTATACCATGAATAAACTAGGACTTCATATTGTTCAAATTTTATGAAAATTTATTTTGTAAGTATGGGTAAAACTTATTTTAGCGAATGTAAGTTAATATTACTTAATATTTGCCTCTTCTGAAGAATAAAAAGTCTGGAGTAACAATGATTACTACTTTTTAATCAGAATTTTGTAATTGCTTGCATATTACCAAGTACTACTATACCCAACTAAGTACTCAGTAAATGTTTGTTTATATTAATTTACACCAACATTTTATTTGTAATGCTTTAAAACACTGTAAAGGAAGTCACATACACACTCAAATGCAAAGTCAAAAAAAAAAAGTTTCTCTTTCAAATCAGAGATCGTTTTTATTTTTTGCTTTGTATCTCCAGCATTTAACACCCCGTCTAACATATAATATGAACTTAATGCTAGTTGAGTTTATTTGAAAAGCTTTTGTGTGCTTTAGACAAGATTTGAAAATTATACACACACATATATACACACACACACCCATTCCATAAGCTGGTGTATCTGAAAATTTTGTTGCCTTTTAGTTACCATCCATGAAAGGTTTTGAGCTTCAGTTTAATTCATGTGACTTCTGTCCTTAAAAGATAAGCACCTACATATCATAAACAGTAGAATTTGTTGGTCCTAAAAAAGTCCATTGAAAAAAACTTTTAAGTATCCATTGTTTTGTACTTAGTGTCTTAAGCCCTAGAATAGCTGCTTTTCTTTAGTTCTCCCCAGTGTTCTGGCTATTTAAAAAATTCTTCAGAAACCTGAATTTATAGGAGACTTAATCACATTTCCTTATGGATCTTATGTATTTGGTATGTGCAGGTAATGATACATTTGGATTTTCTTTTTTTTTCCTCCTTAAAGGAAAGTATAAAGAGGTAACTATCAATTTTCATAGGGAAATTGTAGTGCCAAATCATTACTTTCAGATGATCAAATAATTGTACATTCTGTAAAACCTCAATAATAATGGAAATAGAAACAGGGCTCTTACTATAATGGAAATTTTAATATTATGGATTAGAATAACATTTGGATCATTTTTAACAGGGTTTGTTGTTGTTTGTTTTTTATTTTTATAGAATTCCACAGGATATATTTCCTTAGGAAAAACCAGATATATGGAAAGTTTCCATTTTCAGTCAATTCACATTATATATGGAACAGTAACATTGTAACATTTATAAAAGAAAATTTTTAAAATGTCCCCTATTCATAATTCAGAAATATATTGTTCAGTGAACCAATCCATTAACAGCCATCCATTAAATACCCACTGTGCTAACATTGTACCAGGTAATAGAGATACAAAAGACTACAGTGAAAATGTTCCTTTCTTCAAGGTGGCTTATGGGGGGAAATATGGAAAGTGCCTAGTTCTAAGGTGAATGGCTTGAAGTAGGAGCTTATAAGGAAAGATTATAAAAGTGAGAGCAAAAACAGATAAAAAAAAAAAAAAAAAAAAAAAAAAAAACTTGTGTAAGGCAGTAAATTGGCCAAGATGGGAGCTGGTTGACTTTCCATGATTTTCCTCGAGGGTTCCTTCATTCAAATCTGTTAGAGGAGGAGAGGCTAACAAAAAGGAAAATCAAAAAGCAGGCACTAGAATTATCCTTGAAAGGACTGGAAATAGCTTGAAGCTGGGAATTCTTAACCTGAGAGCTGTGAATTTATTTTGTTTTTAATATTTTGATAATTGTATTTCAATATAATTGGTTTCCTTAGTAGTCTTTTGTGTTCTATACATTTAAAAACATTGTTCTGAGAAGGGATCCATAGATGTCACCAGGCTACCAGAGGAATCCATGGCATAAAATAGATTTAGAACCCCGAATTAAATAAGGCAGTAGTAGAAATGAACAAGTCTAACGTTTTGGTTTAACTTATATCCAGAAGAAGGAATCTCTTTATTAATGATTCCTGTCTGCACTTTCAGAAACATGTTTCACTTATCTCAGAAGTTGTTTAATAGAAGAATACTTAAAGGACATTATTTGTTTTATTTTTTTAATCTTGATACAGAACTGATATTTGAACATTTGCAAGATTTGCTATAGTTTTGTGCCATTCGTGAGGGATATTCCTTTTTTTAATTTAGGATTTTATGCTCAATTGTATGCTTAAAAAATCGTTTTTAATATATTTTTAAAAAACTTTTTGAGTTCCAAATTTTTCCCCTTCCTTTTTCCCCAAACCTCCCCACCTCCACTGAAGAAGGCAAGTAATTTTATATGTTATACATGTGAATCATCCAAAATATTTCCATAATAGTCATGTTGCAAAACAATAACACACCAAAAACAAAACTCTTAAGAAAAATAAACTAAAAAAAATATATGCTGCAGTTTGTACTAAGACACAATTAATTCTTTCTTTGGGGATGGACAGTATTTTTTTATCATAAATCCTTCAGAGCTATCTTGATATTGCTGAGAACAAGTCATTCACAGTTGATCATTTTACAATATTATTCTTACTTTGTACACAGTACATTTCACTTTGCATCAGTTCATGAAAGTCCAAGTTTTTATCAGAGTTATCTTGCTCATCATTTCTTAAAGCATAATAGTATTCTAGTACATAGTACAGCTTATTCAACCATTCCCAGTTGATGGGCATCCACTCAATTTCCAGTTCTTTGCCTCAGAAAAGAGCTGCTATAAATACTTTTATATGTACAGGGTTGGTTTCTTTTTTTCCTTTTTGATTTTTATCTCTTTTTGGATACAGACTGAATAAGGGTATTGCTAGGTAAGAGTATAGAAGTAGTTTTTAAGAAAGTTTTCATATTTGTCATGTTATGCCAGAAAAATCAGACCAAAAGGTTGAAAAGCACAAGAAAGAAAAGGTACACAAACAATTTTTTTAAAATGTGAGAAAGTATTATTCTTCAGTCTACATTCATTTGCCAAGAATAGCATTTTCCATCCCAAGTCTATTGAAATTGTCTTGAATCACCAGTGTGCATGGTTTGCTCCAGGTAATGGTTGAATCAGTTCACAACTCTATCAACAATGCATTAATATCTCATTTTCTCCATATTCCCTCCACCTATTTGTCATTTTCCTCTTCCATCCTATTATCCGATTTAATTGGTAAGAGGTAATGTCCCATAACTCTTCCATCTGGCATTTCCTAGGGGACATGAGATAGAACTTACTTGATTATGTAGGGCCTCTATTCCTCATCTCTAAATTCACTTCATGACCTAAGCCTATAATACTATGATTTTAATAATGAAAAGTTAATTAACCTGAATCCTCTACAGCAAACTCTAATCTGATTCACTAAATTTTGGAAAGTTCTCTGAGGACCCCAGAAGTAGATTTCCCAAAGTCACTTAGCAACTAATATCAAGGCCAAAATTTGAACCCAAACTTAAATATGCCTCACTATAGCTTCCACAATAGTTTGTAGTTACCTAATCAGGCCTGGGGAGAACAAGCTTAATTTCTCTTCTAGGTGACAAATCCTTCAAGTATTTGAAGATAATCTTGATTTTTAGTTCCTCCAAGGTGAACATCCCCACTTTATTCATTTTTTTTTTATTAAGCCCTGAAGTCAATAATTCTCCACTGAAAACTCACTTCCTTATTAATTTCTTCTCTGACAAGTGGTACCCAGAATTGTATACTTTACGTGTGTCTGACAGTGTATTATAATGAATAGAGTCTTGGCTTTGGAGTTAGGAAGTCAGGGGTTTGAATTCCATCTCAAATGCTACACAAGTGATCCTGGGGTTAAATGACTTTATTTTCTAAACTCATCTATAAAGTGAGTAGTGAATGAAATAAAAACACTTTACAAATCTTAAAGAACAGTGTAAATGTTAACTTTTATCCAAAGTGGGACAATCACCTTCTTGAGGTCCAGAAACGGTAACTGACTTGACTTTGTCTTTTTAGTAATTAAGTGACAATTCCAGATGTGAGGTGATGAGAGTCTGCACCAATCTAGTGGCATTATAAGAGAAGAGATCATGTATGAGAGATGTTACAAAGTAGAAACGAGGACTTGACAACAAAATGGTTATCAGGGGTGAGAAAAAGTGAAGTCAAAGATATTGCCTCAGTTTTTAGTCTTGGTAAATGGGAGAATAATGGTACCTTCAACAGTAACAGGAAAATTAGGAAGAAAAAAAAAGTTTGGGAACAAAAATAATGAGTTCAGTTTTGGACATGTTAAGTTTAAGTTAAGATGTCCAATAGACAGTATTAGAGATGTAATTCTGCTGATCAGAAGAAGGAAATAAGGACAAACAGATCCAAGAGCTTTAGAGTTTCACCAAGCAGTCCACATACTTCATAACCCAATTTGTGAGACATATCAAAGTTCTATGTGTTCGGGAAACATCTGAACAGGTGTTATCCTGGATGTAATATTCACTGGCCTAGCCTGGAATTTAGGTTTATTTTTATTGTTTAAATAAAATAGTAATGAAAGTTATATCACTGTTCTATAAGAAAATGTTAACACATTCCAGTGAAACTGACATGAATAAGACATTATTCTAGTATTCTTCTGAAATCAGAGTTGTGCCTTAAGGAAATGAATACTGTGACTGTCTTCTTGCCCACCTGCCTACCCTGATTGTACCCCACTCTTGTGAGTTCTTTCCAGCAATTTGTGGTGTCACCAAATTTACTGGAAAAATTTAAAGAAGGAAGGTTATACTAAATAATTCCATACAGTGGAAATTACTTGGAACAAAAGCTGACCTTTTATTATTTCTAAGATTAGTTTGCTATTCATATTTAAATTCAGTTATTTGATTTTTTTCTTAGAATAATTAGCCTTATTTTTAGTAATTTAAGTCAGAAGTGGAAAAAAATAACTCTTATGGGAAGAATAAAATTATATTAGTAGGTTTGGATTTTTTGTTTTACTAGTTTTAAAAAATCTACAACCATAATTCTATTTCTTTTTTTAACATGGAAAATAAATTACCTTAATATGGCAAACAATTTAAAGTGTATCTAATTTTGCACAGCCATCTGTGACACAGATTAAAGTTACATTTTATTCATAAACCAAATGGATCTTTTCCCACCACTTTGCAATGAAAAATAAAAACACCAGAAAGGTTATATGAAGTGACATATATAAATTACTGGGTGAAAACCTTTGTAAAAATGATCACCTTTTCACTCTAACACAGTCCTGCTTGTCTATCTTTGAGAAAATTTTTAATTCTTCCTTCTGAGTAGGATTTGAAAAGGTGTGCTTATTTCTCCTTTATCTTAAGAAATCAGCCACCCTCTTTTCTTCCAGCTCAGGCTACCACCACCCTGCCCCCTTTCCAAACTAATAGTAATGGATGTGGTATTTACCATAGAAGTAATCTGTATTTTTGCATAAAGTGGTATGACTTTAAATGTTGAGCAAATCCAAACAACTTTTTTGGAGTAAGTTTTTACTCATGAAACATAGATAACATTCTTTTCCAAAAGCTATCTTCTTTCAAGGCAGATAGAGCTAATGCCAAGTAAAGAGTAGAGATTATTGTTTCAGAAAATAAAATAACAAGTTTTAGTATGACATAGCAAAAAAAAATATTTTTGCCCATAATACTGTCCTTCCTAAATTAATTCTCTCATATTTTGCAAAGCATACTTACAATTAAAAAACTATAATTAAAGATGAGTTTTATATATCACTTGCTACCTCAACCCAGTAAGTATGCTAGGTTTTACAAACTTGGAACAACTTTAGATTCATCTGATCTTTGCTGATTAATGACCTTAAATTTCCTCTCTCTGAGACCATGAAAATTGACATTTTGATGGACCAAAAAATTTGCAGGCAATAAATTTCTGTAATGAAAATGTAAAAGATATCTACTTGATTCAGAAACATATGGAATCTCTGAAATTGGAAGAAAGGAGCTCCCAAAACCATCTTCAAAATGCCATAATTATTCATAGAACATGCTAAGTTTGTGTAAATATTTTCATTGGTTTAAAACATGTACTTTTTAATCCAATAACAATTGAAATAATTTCCAGGGAAAAGTTGATAGAAAAAAGGCAGGGAGGTAAGTAGGTAGTATGTTAAAAGCAAAATACTAAACAAAACAAAAAACCTAGTAACTAAAGATGTTACAACTTTGATCATCTCAGCCAACACTTTTTTTTTTAATGTTCCCCAAAAGACAATTTTTTTTTTATTAAAGATTCTTATTTGCAAAACATATGTATGGGTAATTCTTCAACATTGACCCTTACAAAGCTTTCCATTACAAATTTTCCCCCCTAGTCCCCACCCCTCCCCTAGATGGCAGGAAGTCCACTACATGTTAATTATGTTAAAATACTTGACAAATCGAATATATGTATGCATATTTCCACACTTATCATTTTTGTGCAAGAAAAATCGTGTCTACAAGAAAAAAAAAATCTGAGAAAAGAAACACAATGCAAGCAAATATCAATAGAGAGCATGAAAATGTTATGTTGTGGTCCACATTTCATATCCCTCTCAATTGGAAATGGTTTGAAACATTTCATTGTTGAAGAGAGCTATGTCCATCAGAATTAATCATCATATAGTCTTGTTGTTGCCGTGTATAATGATCTCCTGGTTCTGCTCATTTCACTCATCGTCAGATCATGCAAGTCTCTCCAGGCCTCTCTGAAATCATCCTGCTGGTCATTTCTTATAAAATAATAATATTTCATAACATTCATATACCATAATTTATTCAGCCATTCTCCAATTGATGGGCATCCCTTCAGTTTCCAGTTTCTAGCCACTACAAAAAGGGCTGCCACAAACATTCTTGCACATGAGGGTCCCTTTCCTTTCTTTAATATCTCTTTGGGATATAAGCCCAATAAAAACACTTCAGCCAACACTTCTTGAGCATCTGCAGGATAGTGAAATTGGTGACTTCATAAGTCATTTAGCCTACCCTCCTATCAAATACATGACCTTTTTGATACTCATTCCTGGCAGGTGATCCTCAAAGCTCCACTTCAATACTTCTAGTAAGAAGGAATCCACGGTATAATAAGGCAAACTATTCCACTTTTGAACAGCTCTAATTTTTAGCAAGTGCTTTATCATATTTAGTCAATATATAATTCTGCCAACTCCCAAATTGATCTAAATTCTACCCTACATAGAATAAACATAATCCTTCAAAATAGCAACTCTTTAGTTCTTTGAAGAAGGAAATTATTTTCTTCTTTCCTTGTGCCCAAGGGATTTTTCTTTATCTAGCCCAAATATCCCTAATTTTCTCAATTATGGGGCTCTTCATATACTTTCCAAACCCTTTTCTATTCTAGTCACTCTGTGCTGGATAAATTCCAGTTTTGACAAAGTCCTTTATAAAATGTAGCACCTCAAACTGAATAAAACTCCTGATGTAGTCTGACTGAAACAGTGGAACTCTTTCCTCATTTAATGTGAATGTTTTATTTCTAATGTGGTATAGTGGAAAGAGCACTGAATCAGAAGTCATAGGACCTGGGTTCATTCCCACTTTGGATACTGTAATACTTGGAAAGAGTCACTCTTATGAGTTGTGATTTCTTCATCTATAAAAATTTAGGACTTGGAAAAAATGAAAAACTAATTTTAAAAATCTGTTTAGTAGGCATTTAATATCCATTGTGTAACCAAAGCATGTGTCATGTCAAGTATATTTTTGTTCAAGTGACCATTTAGGTTTCCACTTAAAGATGTTCAGTGATAAGCCACTAGTGACTAGAGGCAGATCTCCCTTTCCCCAAACAGTTTTAATTTCATGTTTCCTTAAGTGAGGGAGGTGGTGGAGTATAATGAAAAGATCAATATCTTGGGACTAAATGATCCTGAAGGTCCCTTAGAACTCTAAATCATATAATCCTAAGATGAATTAAAATCTGTTTCCCTAAAAGACCCACATGTGCAAAAATATTTGTATCAGTTCTTTTTGTAGTGGCAAGGAAAAGGGAAATGAAGTGGATACCCATCAGTTGGGGGATGGCTGAATAAATTATGGTTTATGAATGTAATGAAATATTTTTATTCCATAAGAAATGATTAACAAGCTGATTTCAGAAAAGCCTGGAAAGACTTACATGAACTATAATGCCGAAGGAAGTAAACAGAATCAGGAGAACATTGTACATTGTAACAATAACATTATGTGAAGATAAACTGTGATAGACTTACCTCTTCTCAGTAATGTGGCAAACCAATTACAATTCCATATGTAGAAAATGCCATCTACATCTAGAGGCAGAACTATGGAGACTGAATACAGATCCAGGCATATTATTTATACCCTTTTTGTTTGCTTTTTCTTTCTCATAGTTTTTTTTTCTTTTGTTCTTATTTTTCTTTCGTAACATAAGAAATATGCAAATATGTTTAAAATGTCTACACATATATAACATATATCAGATTGCTGTCTTGGGGAAAGGAGGGAGAGAAAAAATTTGGAACCCAAAATCTTTTAAAAAGTAAATGTAGAAAATTTTCTTTACATTGTAACTGGAAAAAATAAAAATATTGCTGGGGGGGGGGAAGGAAATAAAATCTGTATCCTTTTTTGTCCCTAATTCTTGCTTATAGGATCAAACAGAATAAATCTAATCCTCTTCCCACTGACATATCTTTTTCTTCCATTAGCCCCAAGCATGAGTTTAGCCTTGATTCTTACCTTCCTTTCACATTATACTTGTAATTCATGAAATAATTCAACTTTGTCTTATTTATTTCTATTTTATTGTCCTTTTGTTCCTATTTATGAAACTATGTTATGGCATAGCCATGCATACCTCTACAAGTGTTGCAGTGATGTGTGGGAGACAGGCTGAATGAGATTGATTGATTGATTTTTTTTTTCCCCAGTCTCATCCCCATTCTGATTACTTAAACTAGCTCAAAGAGTGTGTATTTGTTTCTTTAAATGCACTGGACCTTGTCTTAACTGCTTCAGTTTACATTGCTTTAGATATACTCCAAGCTAAGAAGGAAACTAGTGCTGCTGTCCTACAGTTTGGATAGATAGCTGGTTTTAATGTGTACAAAGAAACTTTAAAAATACAGTGATAAAATTCTATAATTTTTCTTGTCATGACTTTGTGTGGTTAATGTATTGCACCATATTTGACTTGTTTCCCAGATTACTCCTTTTTCCTCCATGTTAAATAATAAATTTAAATTGCTACAGTTTATGTTTACTCTGCCACCAGACTGTGGTCTTTGCAGTTATGCTGTACAGTGTCCTACAGATTAAAACAGTATTTAAAATGGACTAGATAAGCTATTTTGGGGTAAACACAGTTCATTCACTTTTTAAAGTGACTTTCAAAATATAGACCTCTTTTCCAGCTATTCAAATTATATTCCAGAATATATTTTATTTATTTCTCATATATTCAGAAAAAAATATTCATGAGTTTTGGTATCTGTGATACAACATATGCATGTTTGTGCATTAGATGTGTGTGCATTGCCTCCACATTATATATTTTCATACACACATTATATATTTTCATACACACATTATATATTTTCATACACATATACACCTTCACAAAATGAAAGTGATAGCTGAGGTTTGGCCTTAGTTACCTGACAAGTCATTGATATTTAATCTACCATATTTTGTTGTCTCTCTTGCTTAGGGGTCAGAAAACTTAGATTCAGATTCCATCTCTGCTATGCTATCATTTTTTATTATTTATCTCTATGCTATTATTTTTTCATGTTGGGCAAGTCATTTAATTTATCTAAGCTTTGATTTCCTCAGCTGTAAAATGAAGTTTTATATGGCCACAGAGGTCTGTTTTAGTTCTCTATCAATGAGCCTAATCTACCTTTACCCATAGAGCTACTTAAATATTTACATGTAGCTATTTATGTAACAGACTAATTGTTTAAATATACATGCATATATAATCATATGTTTGTTTTTGTGGGTTATTTGAAGCTGAAGCATGGTGCAGTAAGTGAAGATCCAGACCTGAGTTCAGGTCCTACCTCTGTTTATAAGTTACAGAGCATTTGCTGACCCTTCATTATTAGGAGTTTCTTCCCTGGGATTTCTTATCCCATGAAATATCTTATGCATTCATATATACCTATATACAAAGGACTGATACTTTTATATTCCATGTGTGTGTGAGTGGAATATATTTAAATGTACACTTCCTTTTTAATTATAGAAATAGAGTGTTCAATGAAAATTTATCCTATAAGATATCTTTATAAGGGATTTAATCTCTTTGCAGCATTATTATAATCCTTCTATGTGCAATGTATTATGAAGCAGCTATTAAAAAATATAATCTCATTACTAATTCACTTCCAATTTATTTTATAAAGGCAAAATAATTAAGTTTTTTGTGCTTAATCATATTGATAAAATTCTATCATTAAGAAAATATACTTTATTATTTTTATTAAGTCTACTTCATTTATCACACATGTTTTCATTCTTTTTTCTGGTTTCAAGGAAGAATTGAGTAGTTGTAGACTATACATGAATGAAATTAGCCAAATAATATAGCCCTCCCCCCCAAAAAAAGGTTTTTTTTTTTCAGTAATTGAAGATGAAGTATATTCAATTTCCAAGATTAGCCACCTAAATTGCCTGCTTGTTTTGTTTATTTATAACAAAAAACATTTAGAGAGTATTGTTTATAAATGCTGAGTATAAACATACTGTCATCTTAATATTGTGATAATATACTTCTTTTCCACAGGAAAAATAAAATAAAATCATGACTTCAGAAGACAAATAAGGTATTTTGTTGTCTTTCTGTTTTTCAGACCTGAGGATTTCCGGATGTAATCGGAATGTTGTTTAAAAAAACAAAACAACAACAACAGAGAAACCTCTGAGACTTTTGACAATTCTGTTTTCTTCTTTGAAAACTTTCTCCCAACCTGAAAAATCAAGAGAACCCACTTACTATTTGGGGAGAAAGTGTTCTATTAAACATGGATGCAGAAGATTTGTAAGCAAAATAATCAGGAGAGTATAAATAGGAAGGTGCAAGAAAATAATTTATTGTATAGAATAGTTCAGTGACCATGTAAAATGCTCAGAATAAAATTATTTGATCAGCTGCTAAGATTGTCCTTTAATGAGGAAAGAAGCATGAGTTCTCACTTTTTAGTGATCTCCCCCAACACTCCACCACAAAGATGTAAACCATTGCCTGCAATCATTCACAACCCAAATATTTAGGGTTCTGTCATTAGATCATTATTCTCATCTCTCTATTAATGTGCATGCCATCATGATAGAATACCAAGCTCAAGAGTTTGGTTTTCACACTAACTTACTTTTTGTTTTTAACTTAAAAATTCTGGACTGAGTTGAAGTTGGATAGAATCACTATATCATATATGTACTCAGTCACATTCCCACTTGTTTTGGAACAGTTTTGCACATAAATGAAATAATGTTTACATTCTCTATAGTCTCACATGATGAGCTTCTCTCAAGATTCTGGAAGAAGAATTTGGCCCTGTGGTGGAGGGTTTGCTCTTAATGGTGGCTTAGTAGATCATTTTATTTATAATGACAATTTGAATAAGGGATAGAGGATCCACTAGACTTAGAGTCAAGGTGACTTGAATTCAGTTTATATCTCAGATCCTATGTGGTTTATACTCTCAGCCTCAATTTCCTAAATCTGTAACATGGGTACAAAATAATGCCTACTTCACAGGGTTGTTTTGAGGATCAAATGATAATACCTGTCAAGTGCTTTGTAAACCTTAAGACACTCTATAGATATTAACTATTATTAGTAGTACTGTTATTGTTGTTATTATAGCACTTTAAATTATCATTGAGCATGTAGACAGGCTCTAGGGGTAGATAGAGGTTCCAAATGACATGGGGTTTAGAATCTTTAAATTTAGAGCTGTAGGTGGAGATCTTAAGAGAACATCTAACCATTCTTATTTTATGGAAAAAAAGAAACTGAAGCATAAAGAAGTTAATAAATGTATTGCCTCCAATAAGTGGAAGAACCAAGGTTAAAATCTCCTCTAAAGTTCAAGTTCCCTTCTTGAAATAAAAGATCACAGAGTGGTCTCACAATCCCCACAGTTTTTGTCTCCACAGAAACTGGTATGAATGGGACACCTTTACCCTAAGCAACTAGGGTCAATTAGGTGTTCCTACAGATGATGGGCTGATATTGGAAGCTCTTATTTGTTTGTTTAGACAATTCTTCCATAAGATTTAGCCCCTTCTCCAAAGAGACCAAGGTTATACCACTGATATGTGGCAAAGGTTTTGTATTTTCCGGGTATTAGAGAAAGTCAGGAAAGATATAGTCTCTCACTTCTTGCCACTAATTCATAAATTAATAATAAATATCATTCATGATCTTATCCCTAGGCCCAACTCCATACTTTTCAAATTAATTAAGTCTTGTGCTGAGATATAGCCATGGAAGATTCATAAATAATGGGAGTCTGTCTTGGAATGAATATCTTATTCCAAGTGAATTTAAAAGAAAAAGCAAAAAAGGATTTATATATATATATATATATATATTTATATTTATATTTATACTTTCAAATACATGGAAAGAAATAGATTCACTGGAAACACATATCTCCATCCTAAGTTCCATTCATATGATATGACTGATTAATAAAGAAATGAATTTTTTGAGGAGGGTAGAGAAATCCTCATAGTCAGCTTGATTGAGGGTGGTTGAAAGATTGAACTGTTATTCAGTAAGTAATATTATCATCTTAGAGTAAGGGCTGATGTTTCCTTGCTGGTTCCATCTGCCCCAGGTCTAAAAGCTATAACTAAGGCTAGCATTTACTGCCACCTGCACTGATTTCTGCCTGTAGCTCAACAATTGAATGGTTTGGCTTCCCATCTCCAACTGGAAAAGGAGGTACGTCTGCATCCTGCCAATATCAATAGTGAGCATCCAGTCTTTTCTCTCCTAGCCCAAAGTTTCCCCATGGAACAGGTAGCAAGTTCTTGGAGAGGCCGTAAAGCTTATGAGTCTCAGGAAAAGATCCTGCTGCCAGTCTCCACAATGCTGAGTTTGAATTGGCCTGAAATGCAACATTTTCCTAATTTAGAGAGTACATAATCTTTCCAAGACAGGCATTAAGGACCCTTTTCAGCTGAAATGGCCAGTTCTCTGAAAAAGTGGTATTCCTCCCGCTCTATCCAAAACCTTTAAAAAGCAACAGTTGAGTAGTTTTGCAGTGTCCCAGCTGCTCTGAGTTTCACCTTCGAAGAATGTTGAGGCCAGAAAAGTCTGCAGAGGAAGCAGACAGTGGGTGACTCCTCCTGCCAGCCAACTTTCATCTGTCAGCCCGGGATGAGGTAGACCGAATTTTCCACATCAATCCAATATAAACGAGGTATCTGAAAGAAACCTATATGTATATCTGCCTTTTTTTTTTAAACACCAGAAATTTCCTTCTGTATTCAAGTGAACCTTTATTTCAAGACTTAGCTGCTTCAAAGCTCTTGCTTTCCACTCCCAAAGTTAATAACTATTAAATGCCTGCAAAAAGAAGCTGCTTGGAGAGAGTCCTGTTCCTCTTGTAAGGCAGGAATTTTATATGTCAAGGAACTTGTCTATCATCGGTCAGAAGTAGTTCAAAACCAACTTTTCTAACTTATAGATACCACCTGGCATCTTCTGTAGATCTCAGAAGATGAAAGAAAAATGGTTTTGTAGAGGATGTTTTGAAAACCTAACTTGCTTTTTTAGCAAAACCATAGATACTAAGTAAAATGTAAGTTTCTAGAACAACATCTGTTATAAACTCATATGCTTATGCATTCATCATACTAGATGGGTACAACACTGACTATGGAGGGGATATGTTAGTAAATCCCTTTGCCTCAGTGAAGGAATGGTTTTCTATTACTATCCCTCCCGATGATCTTAGAACTCTTAAAATACTGTAATTTTATGCTAAAGGTTTATGAAGTACAAGAAGTAGTGTTCCTTTGAGGAGTAAACACAAAAATTTAATAATACTATTTTAGTTCACTTAGTGCTATAAATTGTTATATAAAAACAAGGGGTCCTCATGAAGAAGGCTATTCTTGGACCAATTAAGATAAAGCAATGTAACTGTTCCAAGTAACTATGTCCCAACAAAACAAGAACCTGGAATGTTATATTTGTTGCATTTGGTCATGTATCTTTTATACCAGATGTGACATGATTATTGATATCAACAAAATCCAGCAGGAAGAAAAATTCCATGTAAAATAATTAGAGAATATAAAATATTTGGGAGTCTACCTGCCAAGACATACATAGGAATTATATGAACATGATTACAAAATAATCTTTATGCAAATAAAGACAAATCTAAAGATTGGAGAAATATTAATTGCATATAGATAGTCTAAGCCAATATGTTACAAACAACAATGCTACTCTGAATTTGTTTAATTAGTATCATATCAATCTAGCAAAGGATTATTTTCAAGAACTAGGAAAAAATAACAAGAATAACAAAAGATCAAGTATATTGAGAGAATTGGGGGAGTGGGCAGAGAAGGAAGAGGGCTTAGCAGTACCAGATCTCAAATTATATAATTTTCTTTTTTTATATTTATTTTTAATAACAGATTTTTATTTTCAAAATATCTACAAAAATAGTTTTCAACATTCACCCTTTCAAAACCTTGTGTTCCAAATTTTTCTCCTTTCCCTTCACTCCCCTCTGCTGGATAGCAAATAATCCAATATAGATTAAACATGTGAAATTCTTCTTAAAATATTTCTACATTTATCATGCTGCACAAGAAAAATTTTTTAAAAAAATTTTTAATGAGGGAAAAAAAAGCAACCAGCAACAAAAAAGGTGAAAATACTGTGTTGTGATCCACTGAATTCAATCCCCATAGTCCTCTTTCTGGGTGCAGATGGCTCTCTCCATCACAAGTCTATTAGAACTGGTCTGCATAATCTCATTGTTGAAAATAGCCAAGTCCATCACAGTGGATCATCGCATAATCTTGTTGCTGTTTCAATGTTCCATGACTGCTCATTCTCATTCAGCCCCCTCCATCACTATCCAGCAATATCTGTGGTAAAAACCTATTGATTTTGCCTTTGTAACATTCCTGGAATATGACCCCCTTCTCTTCTCTGTTGTCACCACCTAGTGCAGACCTCATCTCCTCATGTCCAGACTATTGGAATAGCCTGTTGATTGGTCTACCTGCCAAAATCTTTCCTTATTCCAGTCTATTGTCCATTCACCAGTCATATTGACTTTCCTAAAGTGCAGGTCCAATTATGTCATGCCCCAACTAAATAAATTCCATTGGCTCTCCATAACTTCTAGTATTAAATATCAAATCCTCTATTTGGAGTTCAAAGTCCTTTATAACCTAGTTCCTCAATAATCCTTATAATTTAATCCTTATAACCCCCACGTACTCTTCAATCCAGGGACTCTGGCCTCCTTGCTGTTTGTTGAACAACTATATCGCCTGATAATTGATATTTTCAAAGACTTTCTCACATCCTGGAATGCTCTCCGTTCTCATGTCTGTTTTCTGACTTCCTTGAATTCCCAACCAAAATTCCATCATCTACAGCAGAGGTGTCAGACTCAGAGGAGGTACCTGCAAAACTCTGGATTGAAACTTGGAACTAGATTAAAATTCATTTGGGCACTTCTTATAATAAAAATAAATACAAAATAAATAACAATTTGTGGTTTTCTAGATCATTATGTTGTCACAAGGATGTTTTTCTTTTGAGTCTGACACCTCTGTAATCCTAATCCCTCTTAATTACTTTTCTCTGTTGATTATTTCCTGTTTAACCTATATACAGTTTATTTGTACATAGCTGTTTGCTTTTTCGTACCTCCATTAGATTGTGATCTCTTTTAAAAGGCAGTTCCCCCCCTTTTTTTAATCCCCATATTTGGCCCAGTGCCCAGCATATTATTGCTGTCCTTTCATTCTTTTTTTTTTCATTAAAACTTTTTATTTGCAAAACATATGTATGGGTAATTCTTCAACATTAACCCTTACAAAGCTTTCTGTTGCAAATTTTCCCTCCCTATTCCCTACCCCTTCCCTAGATGGCAGGATATCCATACATGTTAATTATGTTAAAATACTTGACAAATCAAATATACGTATACATATTTCCACACATCATTTTTGTGCGAGAAAAATGGTATCTATAAGAAAGAAAAATCAGAAAAAGGAAACAATGCAAGCAAACATCAATAAAGAGCATGAAAATGTTATGTTCTGGTTCACATGAAATATTTCACATCCCTCTGGGTGTCTATGGCTTTCTTCACTGAACAATTGGAAGTGGTTTGAAACATTTCATTGTTGAAGAAAGCCATGTCCATCAGAATTGATCGTCATATAGTATTGTTGTTGCCGTGTATAATGATCTCCTGGTTCTGCTCATTTCACTCAGCATCAGTTCATGCAAGTCTCTCCAGGCCTCTCTGAAATCATCCTGCTGGTCGTTTCTCACAGAACATGTCCTTTCATTCTTGAGGAACAAAATGGCATCACTATGTTAGAGTTGAGTTACAAGTGTGTCCAACTGTGGCTGATCAGACCAATACAAGCTCAGAATGCTCTACTACACGTGGGACACAAATAGTCCTTTGAATATTTGGGATGGATTCTCTAAATTTGTGCATTTCACGTTTCTTTTGAGTTACTTCAACTCTGCTCATAATGCTGTATTAGCACCTTCCTTAATGAAGGCACACTGTGCTGGGTGGCCCTGTGCCAGTGACTCCCATGTCACACAGTCAATTCCAAAGTTTTTCAGAGAGATCTTGAGAGTGTTCTTGTATTGCTTCTTCTGACCATCATGTGAGTCCTTGTCCTGTGTGAGTTTTCCATGAAATAGTTTTTTAGGTAAGCATATGAAGTTTTTTTTTTAATATTTATTTGTTTAAAACTAAATTTAAAAAATAAGAAAAAAACAAAATGGAAAAAGGAGGAAAACTTATCATCTGCCCAGCAGAACATCAGGGAGGATTCAAAATATGTAACAATAAATTTCCATTTCAAGAAAGCATAATAATAGTAGAAAGCATTATATTCATGAGTGTCCTTTTCTTTACTCCCTTCTAGGTTATTCTTTTGTTCTTCACTGTGAACTTTTTACTTTATTCTTTTTTCCTCACCTCCCTGAAGCAGGCTACAGTTAATAGCGGATATAGTTTATATATATATATATATATATATATTACATATATGTTTGTGTGTATGCGTATATATTCACATTCACACATATATCCATATACATATACCTACATGTATAAATATATATAAAAACCCATTTACACATACATAAACATGCATCTAAAATAATATTAATATGATTGACATGGATTTCTCTCATGCTTGAATCTTTAAGTTTGACTTTATCTGAGACAGTGATTCCTACATTATTGTTCCTAATAAATTCTACTCCTCATCCTTGTTATTGTGTTTGTTTATATCTCTTATATCCTAGCAGCTATGTTTTCTTGGTGTTGATTGTTAAGCCAAAATTAACACAAGCAGCAGAAGATTGATCCATGCTTTGTTGCAACTTAGCCTCAGAGACAGCATTGAGTGAAGCTTTTTGAAATCCCAGCAACCAGAAACTAAACAATTCTTTCATTAAATGTAGATCTGTTTAGTTTGCAGGATTGTCACTATTTCAGAATAGCAATTAGTTTCTCAAAGCACACACAAAAAATATTTATTTGTAAAACTATTGACAAAAAAGAGGTACTAATAAAGTCCTCGGTTTTGAGAGTCTGCCAAAATATCTCAGGGGGTAATTAGGGCTGAATTGGCCCATAATGCAAAATGGTGTTTTCCTGACAGGTTGTATTTCATTCATTGTATTCATTTGTGCTTTTATGTATTTGTTGTCTGCCCAATAAAATGTCAAGTTGTAGATGGAGCCAAGATGGCAGAGTAAAGGCAGGGGCTCACCAAGCTCTCCCTCAAAACCATTCCAAATTTTTAAAAATAATGATTCTAAACAAATTTTAAAGTGTGGGAATAAAAATGATCGAGTGGAACAATTTTCCAGTCGAAGACATTAGAAGGCCAGCAGGAAAGGTCCAGTAGCACCAGAGTGGGAGTCCAGCATGTAGTCCTGGTGCAGACCATAACAGTGCAGCTCCCATCCTAGCTCAGGCATGAGCAAAGCAGGAACATACTTTGGGGCCTCTGAATTAGCAGTAGCACTGGTAGTTTCTTGACCTCTCAGCCCAGAGACACTAAAAATATTTAGAAGGTCAGCAGCAAAGGTTTGTCAGTAGGATGAGAGGGCCTTGGGAAACCAGCAAACTAGGTGTGGGTAGTGGCAGCAGCAGCTTCCAAAGGTCGAAGCTCCCAAGTCCCTTTACTAGCACTGAGGAATGTTCTTGTTGCTTTAGCACACTAGAACTCATAGCCACAGTGGACTCTTCTCACAGTTCCAGGGAAGCAAAGAGTGCTTGAGGCTAGGTCCCTAGAAGGATCTCTGAAAACAGCTGCACAAAACCCCTAAAGATTGGTACAGTATATCTTCCACCCTAAAAACAGAGCCCCACTTTAACAAATAATTAAAAACCAAGTAATAAGCTGGGAAAATAAGTAAGCAATAGAAAAAGATTATGAGCACAGAAAGTTATGGTGACAAGAAAAATCAAAACACACTCAAAAGAAGATAACAAAGTCAAAGTTCCTACATCCAAAGTCTCCCAGAAAAATAGGAATTGGTCTCAGGTCATGGAAGAGCTCAAAAGGGATTTTGAAAATTAAGTAAGAGATAGAGGGAAAATTGGGAAGAGAAATGAGAACCAGAGGGTAAAAGAAATTGAAAGAATCCACCAATCACCTCCATAATAATATCTCAAAATGAAAATTCCCAAGAATATTATAACCAAATTCCTGAACTCTCAGGTTAAGGAGAAAATAGTATAAGCATCCAGAAAGAAATAATTAAATATAGTGGAGTCCCAGTCAGGATAACACAAGATTTAGCAGCTTCTACATTAAAGGATCAGAGGGCTTGGAATATGATATTCTAGACAATAATGGAGCTAGGATTTTACAACCAAGAATCATCTACCCAGCAAAACAGTATAATTCTTCAGGGGAAAATGTGGATATTCAGTGAAATCAATGACTTTTAAGCATTCATGATGAAAAGACCAAGGCTAAATAGAAAACTTTGTGTTCAAATATAAGACTCAGAAGAAACATAAGAAGGTAATCATAAGATACTTAATAAGATTTATCTATGTTCCTACATGGAAGGATGATACTTGTAATTCATAAGAACTTTCTCATTATTATGACAGTTATGTATCGACAGCAGAGAATATCTAGATTGAGAGCACAGATATGAGTTGAATATGAAGGGATGATATCAAAAAAGAAAAATAAGGGATGAGAGGAATGTACTGGGAAAATGGGAAAAGAACAGATAAAATGACACAAATTATCTGCCATGAAAGAGGCAAGAAAAAACTTTAACAATGGAGAGAAAGGGGGGAAGGGAGGGATAGCAAGTGACCCTTACTCATCAGAATTGGCTCAGAGAAAATAACATACATACTCAATATGGATATAGAAATCTATCTTGCCATGCAGGAAATGAGGAGATAAGAAGGGAATATGGGAAGAGGGAAGGGTGATAGAAAGGAGGCAATATGGGAGGAGGGGATGGTCAGAAGAAAAACACTTTTGGGGAGAGTCAGGATGGAAGAAGAGAGAAAACAGAATTAACCAGGAAAATACAGTTAACAATAGTAATTGGGAAAAGAATTTTGAAGCAAGTTTTTCTGTTAAAGACTTCATTTCTCAAATGTATAGGAAACTGAGTCAAACTTATTTTTTTAAAAAGAACCATTACCTAATTGATAAATATAAAAATATATGAACTATGCTCAAAAGAATCATGCACATCCTTTGACCTAACAATACCTTTACTAGGCATGAATCCCAAAAGAGATTTTTAAAAAATATTTATAGCTGCTGTTTTCTCAGGGTAAGGAATTGGAAATTGAAGGGATGCTCATCAATTGGGGAATGACTAAATAATTTGTATTATGTGATTATGATAGAATGATATAGTTTTATGGGAAATGATAAGCAGGATGGTCTCAGGAAAAACCTGGAAAGATTTTTGAACTCAAAATGAAATATATTGTGAACAAAACAATAACATTGTGGGATGATCAGCTAGTTGTGAATGACTTTGCTATTCTCAGTAATACAATGATCCATGACTACTCTAAAGGATTTGTAATGAAAAATGCTATCCATACTCAGATAAAGAACTGATTGTGTCTGAATAAAAATTTTTATATATATATATTTACTTTGTTTTTCTTTGTGGGGAAGGAAATCTGTGTTTTCTTTCACAACATTGGTGGAGGTGGGGAGGAAGGAAGAGAATCTGGAACTCAGAGTTTTAAAAAAAACATAAAATTGTTTTACATATACCTGTAGAAAATGAAAATGCTAAATAAAATGTAAGATCTTAAAGAGTGGGATTTTTTTTTATTCTTTGTATTTGTATCCCCAGAACCTAGCACAATTCTTGACACATAGTTGGGGCTTAAAAAATACTTGTTGATTGATGGATTTATGCAATTAGCTAAATGCTATAATGAAAGAAAATGGAAATTTGAAGTAGAATTAGTTTTTTGAGATTCAAAAGTAATGTACAATCCATTGTCTTTCACTAGATAACTGAAAACTGTCTTTGTTTAGCTATCCAGAGAGCAGTGGCAACAGGTTCCATCAAAATCACTTTCACAGACTTGTCAGGCTGCTCATGTCTGGAGAAGATAGCTATATAATTTTGGGCAAGTCACTTTTTAAAAAATATATTTTAAATAGCTTTTGATTTTCTATCAGCTGAATTTCTAAATATACTTACTCAAACCATCCTTTATCATAATAAAGAAAAAGGAGGAAACAATTCAGCAAAACTAACCAACACATTGTAAAAATCTTTCATTATATGAATAATTCTGCAAAGAAGGGGAGGGAGGTGACTTCTCACATATATTAACCATCATTCCATAGCTCCGAACAGGGATAGTCTATGACTTAAAGTAGTTCTGTGCCTTATACTCAAATGCTTAATAAAAATTTGTGAAATTTTGCATTTTAGTTCCTCCATCAACATCTCTGTGAAGGCTTTTCTGAACCTGAAATAGAACAGCTTTGGAGTCAGTCTCCATTCTCACTTTCATCAAAGAAAATTGTCCCCAGCCTTGCTCTAAATTTCCACTTCTTGTCAACAGATGCCTGGGCTTTGAAGGTGAGAATCTACTTGACAGATGTTATGGAAACCTAAAAATAATGGTATAAATTCTGCTATTGCTATTTCACCATGTCATCACAGAATCCTCCCACTCTCCAAAATAAGTTCCTTGAAGGCAAGTATTACTTTTTTTTGTTTTGTTTTGTTTTTGTGTTCATGGTGATGATTTAGATAGTCCCAATTCAAATGGAAAACAATTACAAAGTTATTCCTGTTAGCACCTAGACTTGATCATTGGAGTAGTTCAAAGGAACTTTGTATGACTCCAGAAAGAATAAGTGTACAGAGCTTCTCAACATAGCATATGGGCCATCTGTTTGGGAAGCATAAGAAAAAACTGGCAAGAGGAAAGACTGGAAATTTCACATCTGAAAGAAATTATTTTCGCGTGTGTGTGTGTGTGTGTGTGTGTGTATGTGTGTAAAATTCACAATCCAAATGTTTAGGAATTGGGTCCATTTAAATAATGACAATAAATAATATTGTTTCTGAACCCAGGGAAAAGATTTTATTACCTCTATTTTGGAAATTGTGCAGAGAGGTTCATATTATTTGCTGAGGTTGTATCAGAGAAAACCTCAAAGTAAATGTAGAATCTCTGCTAATTATATACATTATTTCCTGACTGGCTCATTTATTGTTTTGCTGGTATAGAATTCAATTTGCAGCATTAGTGAAGACTTTCCAGTTTTGCCAGTGAACCTTGGATATTAGGTGTTTGTACCCAGAACATGAATATATTTAGCTTGTGAAAAGGGCTTGAAATGAAAAAAAAATTCCTGATGTCCACATGTATTTTCCATTGTGCAGTGAAATATAGAGGAAAAATCAAAATGGTATTCATCAGTTGTATTTGGATGTGTTATCTAAATGTGGAGTTCATTCATCACCCAATAAAATGCACTTGCCATTTTGTTTATAGGAAATGTAAACACCTTGTTCATTTGAGGCCTTCTCTCTGACTGACTCTGTCCATGTCTTGTGTGGCACTAACTCAGAAAGGCAGGACCTCTTTTCTAACTCACACCATACAAGCTCTGGCCCAGCACCATGCTCTGAAATCTGGGCTTTGTGATGCTCTCTATGATGATGAAAATATTAAACTATTGGAGTGTACATATTAAGCTGCTAAAATTTTGTGATAAACTCGTCATCTGGGAGCCAACTTTCTAATCAAAACCATTATATGAATGCACATATATATATACATATGCTTACATATCTATAATTTCAAACTCCTGTTAGCATGTATTTATGAAACTGTATAATTTAATTATTGTGTAAGAAAGCTTTAATGGTAGTAATAATTATAATGACAATCATTTCTTAAGTGGCTATAACTAATAAAATCCATTCACACAAAGGCTTTCTGGCAAAAAATAAATTCTCTTAACTCCTACTTTTTCTAACACAAAAGTATTCTAAAAGTAGAAGTTCGACTTTAAACCCAAATTTTTGGATTTATGTAACTGTATGACCAATAAAAAATTTTTCATTTTATATTGAAATTAACTATGTTCCTAGGCCAGAAAGACAGAGCCAGACACTTTAAGAAGCATTTATTAAACACCTTTTATATCAGAGGCACTATACTGGCTGGGTGCTGATGATACAAAGTAAAAAATAATAAATAGTTTCTGCTCTCATGGATATTAATAAAAACTACCATATAAAGTACTTCAAGGTTTCCAAAGTGCTTCATAACTATTATCTTATTTTATCTTCATAACAACCCTCAGAGGTAAGTGCTATTATTTTTTATTTTACAGTTGAAGAAACTGAGGTAAACAGGTTTGTTCTGGGAGACTTGTTCAGTGTCATATAGCTGGTTAGTAGATTTTGACCAGGTTGAAGGGCTTAATGAAATTGAAACATATTGCCTATGTTGACAAAAATCATTCTAAATCAGTATTTATTTATCAAAACAAATTTGTTTCTCTCTGTAAATTAAATGTACTCAGCTATGGCCAGAGCACACTAACATCTGCACCATGACAGCAGTATAGTCAGAAGACATCTGGGTTACCCCATCCACAACTTTTGGGAAGGGTGAAGTAAGCCTGATGGTCTAGGTTCCTTCTTTCTGAGCTGTTTTCAGATGGACCAATTGTTGCTTCAGGTTGCTTCTGAGTAGCTATTCTTCACATCTTCTGCCCTTTACAAGGTGATGTTTCACCTGAGGGCTTCTGGGATTCTACTATGTTACTCCCTAGGAGGATGAGCAGCTTCTTCCTCCTCAGATCAACCAAATCTCTTTTCTTCTGGAAGATCCTAAACATTATTTTTAAGCTCTAATTGTACAAGTCCTTTCCTTTCCTTTTCTCTTTTCTGTAATACTTTCATTCTCTATCATCTTGAAAAAAGTCAAATCTCTTTGTGGCAGCCCTTTTTATAGTGGCTAGAAACTGGAAACTGAATGAATGCCCATCAATTGGAGAGTGGCTGAACAAATTATGGTATATGAATGTCATGGAATATTATTGTTCTGTAAGAAACGACCAGCAGAAAAAAAAGAAAGAAAGAAACAACCAGCGGGATGATTTCAGAGAGGCCTGGAGAGACTTGCATGAACTGATGCTGAGTGAAATGAGCAGAACCAGGAGATCATTATACACGGCAACAACATTATATGATGATCAATTCTGATGGACATGGCTCTCTTCAACAATGAAATGTTTCAAATTAGTTCCAGTTGTTCAGTGATGAAGAAAACCATATACACCCAGAGAGAGGGATCTGAATGTGGACCACAACATAACATTTTCATGCTCTCTATTGATGTTGGCTTGCATTATGTTTCCCTTCTCAGATTTTTTTTCTTGTAGATCCGACTTTTCTTGCATAACAAGATAACTGTAAAAATATGTATTTACATATTCGATTTGTCAAGTATTTTAACATAATTAACATGTAGTAGACTTCCTGTCATCTAGGGGAGAGGTGGGGACCAGGGGGGAAAAATTTGTAACAGAAAGCTTTGTAAGGGTCAATGTCAAAAAATTACCCATACATATGTTTTACAAATAAAAAGCTTTAATAAATTTTTTTTAAAAATTTAATTTAAAAAAAAGAAAAAAGTCAAATCTCCCCTCTTCTATCTCACAATCCTGCACTTCCTTTCTCCTCATTAGAACTTTGCTTCTGTTTCCTTTGAGAATGATTCATCCTTTTAGTTCCTTCACCTTCTCCAGGAGAGAAATTGTACTCCATTTGGAATACAGATATTAATCACTCAACTGTGGCAGAAATTCTCCATAATGGTTGAAATTTTCAGCCTTATTTCTAGAAACATTTTTTTGAACATTTGTACTGAAATCCTAGGATCTTGTTAAAACAATTGTCTCCACCATTAATCTACTCTATCAATTTACATAGTACTCTATTTGTTCCAAGAGCAGCTAGGTAGCATGGTAGATAGAATGCTGGGCCTGGAGTTAAGAAGGTTCATTTAACCTTGTTTGCCTCAATTCCTTCATCTGTAAAATAAATTGGAGAAGGAAATGGCGAACTACATCAGTTTTTCTGCCAAAAAAACTCCACATGGGGTCATAGAGACGGGCATAACTGTATATGAACGACAGCAGTGACTTTTTCTTACTTGTCTTGCCATTTATCTTTTCTTTCATTTTATTGTATTTGGCTTAATATTCCCTAAACCACATATAACCCCTAGCTGTCCTTGATCATCATTACTTTCAGAATTCAGTAATAAAATCTAGACCAGTATTTGGACCTGGGAGTAGAGGAAAATTCTTCATTGAGAATTCCCTACACCAATTAAATCACAGCTTCAAGCCAAAAAGGAGTCTAAAAATGTGAGACTATGGAAGTAGAGAAAGGGGACAAAGAAAAATTACAAGGGCAAGATGATTCTATTTTCTTTATGGCTCATATAAAATTTAAATAATAACAAATGGAGACAAATTCATTCAAACATAGTTTACAGCTTTTATTTGCTTACAAAACATAATGGAAATAGGTAAACAATAAATTATCTGCATGTTCACACCAATCCATGTAGATCCAATGAAAAAATCCCAGCAACCAAAAACTAAAGAATTCTTTCATTAAATATAGACTCTCTTTAGATTGTAGGAGGATTACTCTTAGAAAAACAATTAGTTTCTCAAAACATGAAAAAAAAATTTGTTTGCAAAACCATTGACCAAAAAAAAGATACCAATCAGGCCCTTGGTTTTGAGAGTCTGGCAAAATATATCAGGGGTAATTATGGTTGGATTGACCCATAATGCAAAATGAGGTTTTCCTGATAGCTTTCCCTTCGAAGAAGGAGCCTTTCCAACAGTCAGTGAGTTTATTGATTGGGTCCCTGAGGTAAACTTGGCATGCCCTTTTACCACATTTCTCCTGGGGGCCCATTTTTCCCTAATCCAATTGAGACTATACAATTCTGGGCTTTCAAATTGTCTAGTAGAGTAGGGGACAGCTTTCAATGTTGGAAATGGATTTTGCATTCTCCATTGAGGATCTTTCTCAGAAAATATGAATAATCTAGCATACATTTAAAACAATAAAAGAAAGCACCATTCTTTAAAGACAGTAGCCAATGTACAGGGCTTTGGGGTTGTTAAGTCATTTTGCTTTTACTCCCCTGAGTAAGAGAATGATCTTTTTTTGGTTTTCATTATTATTAGACAATGATAATCATAACAATATATCACTCTGCAAATATTTTCTAAAAGGGCAAATTAGACTACTTACTGAACAAAAGCTTTACAAATGAACCATACAAATCACATACCAACATTCTCTTTAATAGCAATTTTAATTTAATGGGTTTTTCCAGTTCCTGTCAGAATAATTGGTTCCTGGGCCATCAGATCAGGTCTTCCAAATCCTCTCGAACAGGTGTGAACTCTGGCTGATCAGGATCAGGTGCTGGATAGGAAGACTGGGGGTATGAGACTAGACAGGACAGGACCCAGGAACCATAAACTCTGTTCCCCTTTATATCATAGGTTCTCAGGGCCATGAGTTGAATATGAGTTATGTGGTAATTGAATTCAAGTGATGTCTTGAACACTTAGATTACTTTGTCCACCTTTACCCACCACCACCACCAAGAGGATGCAAATGGTTAGCAAAAGAGGAAAAAGCAAAAGATTGACATCACAGCCAACTGTTGAAACAGTATCCTTTTAATTTATAAGAAGGGACACTGAAAACATTTAGCGAGATTATAAAAGCAAATAGACAGGAGAGTGGGAAAGTGGGAAAGGAATGAGAAGAGACCCAAATCATTACTGGATAGCTCAGTGTTATGAGAATACCATCACCAGGAAAGAAAAGGAATGCACCAAATCTGCATACTTCAGGCAAGTGATGAGTAGAAAAGATCAGATAGCAGATTTCACTCACTAACCTGATTGAATGTAGGAGGGGGGGAGGGAGGAGGGAAGGCTGTACACTGGGCAGGCTGACATGCCTATTTTCACTTTGGAACCATGCTAGCTAGTTTCTGAGATGTGGTTTTGTCTTTATCATTATGTTTCTTTATGACATGAAGACCACAAAAGCATGGAAGGAGTAGAGGGCAAATGTGATAGATAATCTTGTTTAGCGGTGTGAAAACACTGATTGTGTACAAGCTATTGGATCAAGCTTTGGTGGTGGTGGTCAATATGGCAGTTCTGTATCCATGGCCAATTGCAAGGGAAAAAAATGCAACCAGAATGCAAGACTTTGGCTTCAGTGCTGGTAATCATTGTAAGGGATCACGTCTTTAAAGACAGAATGGCAGTCCAAGGAGTTGAGGAAACAAGGGTAGGAAGAGATGAACAAAGAAAAAAACATCAGACAAGCTTCATTCTGGACATATGGTTATCAAGGTTGTAGATACATTATAATCAAGTCCAGCAAGCACTTTCTCTTGTTTTTCCTTTCAGTACTATCAGAGAAGGTTCTTATACAAGTTTCATTTGTGAAATGATGCCTGAAAGCATTTATCTGCACAGCACAGACACATGCATTTGATGGCAGTGTTTAAGGAAAAAAATTACTTATCAGGATCTGACTTTAGTAGTTAGTAATGAAGAGAGGTTATTATATTAATAATTTGCTTCTTACTAAAATTATTCTTATTCTCCTAATACTATATATGTAATAGTAGTAGTTGCTGTAGTAGTAGTAGTAGTAGAAATGGGAATAGCAGTAGTAGATAAATCCCATGTGTGAAACTAGGGAACCCTGTTCATTATGCTGATAACAGATAGAAGGTTCTCCTCCAAGATGAACATTCTTACAGAGAAACTTTCACCATATCAGAGCAGCAACAAAAAATGAAGTTATGATTCCTACCAATTCTTTCTAACTATCAACTAGAAAGTCAGTGCTTCCAATTACTTCCCTAAATATTCTGTGATAGAAAGAGGGAGGGAAAGAAAACCTAAACTGTCCCATTGTTGTGTCTTTTTTCTCCCTTCCCCACAACACCCAGGCCCATGACCATCACCATTGTGGACTATACTCACCTCCAACACCATAACTGGAACAGGAAGAAGGGTCACAGTAGCCAGGTTGGCCTGAAGGTCCCTGTGGCCCAGGTACACCTAAGTGACCAGGTGGACCTCGAGGACCAGGTGAACCTTGTGGCCCAGGGCTACCAGTTCGACCTTCACCTGCAGGTCCTATAAGAGCACAAATGCACAGCATGACTGTTCGTATTCCTATTGTTTAGGAAAGTAAACTAAAGCTGCTGATGAAAATAAACAAACTTGCTCTTCCAGTATATCTTCACTATACAGAAATGTTCCTTCCTTCACATCTATTCCTTTCCAATCTATTCCTAACTAATGGAAAATGCAATGGGATTCCCCTTCCTCTTTTAGGCAAATGTCTAAATCATTTCAGGACAACAAAAAGGAAAATTCATTCTTAACTAGTATCTTCTGATAATCTAAGCAAAAGGATTACATTTTGATCCATAGCATTTTCCATAAGATAAAAAATTCCCCATATTTTAACTGAATGAATCAGGAAACATCACTCATGTTAAATAATAATATTTGTGCCCTCACTCAGTCAATAAAAGAAATTAGGGGAGTTCTTAAAAGACAATGTTGTTATTGTTATTGTTCAGTTATTTCAGTCATGTCTGACTCTTTGTGACCGCATTTGAGATTTTCTTGGCAAAATACTAGAGTGGTTTGCCCTTTCTTTCTCCAGCTCATTTTAAACTTGAGGAAACTGAAACAGAAAGGGTTAAATGACTAAACCAGGATCACATAGCTAGGAAGTGTTTGAAGGCAGATTTGAACTCAGGAAGCTATTGTGCCACCAATTTTTTTTTTTTAATTAAACTTTAGGGCAGCTAGGTGTTGCAGTGGATAGAGCACCAGCCCTGAAGTCAGGAGGACCTGAGTTCAAATGTGACCTCAGACACTTAACACATCCTAGCTGTGTGACCTGGGGCAAGTCATTTAACCCCAATTGCCTCAGTAATAATAATAATAATAAAATTAAATTAAACTTTAACCCATATTAATATCCTTATATGTTTTAATTAGAATTATTAACAATAATCAATTCATATATATACCTTATACTTAAAAAGTAAGCATTTACTTATATTATCTCATTTGATCTTTACAATTCCATAGTGAGGCCAATTAGTGTTACTGCATGCTAAAGCTGGAAGGGATTTTCAAAATTATCTAATCAATCCCTCCCACTTTATAGATGTCTATTTTGAGACCCAGTAAGGGGAAAGTAATCATCTAAAAACACATTGCTATTTTGTGAGCAAACCTGGACTGAAATTTGGAGATCCTATCTCTCCTACTCTTTTTTTTTTTAATAAAGCTTTTTATTTACAAAACATATGAGTGATTTCTACTACTCTTGACATCATATCCAATTATCTCTCTATAGGCTAATAATGCTGCTCACAATATATGACTTAGATAAGGGGAAAAAGGGAATAAGCATTAATATAGTGCCTTGTATTTTCCAAGTACTATATTGAGCATATTACAAAAATCTTATTTGGTCTTTACAACAACTTTGTGAGGTAGGTGCTAGTGTTTTTCCCATTTTGCAGTTGAGAAAACTAAGGTAAACCAGTTAAGTGAGTTGCCCAGGATCATATGGCTAGTAAGTATTTGAGGTCATATTTGAATTGGATTCTTCCTGACTTCAAGCCCAGTCATGCTTTATTTACTTACTGTGCCACCAGCTGTTTCTAAGTAGTGGGCTCAGTGATAATTTGGAAAAAGTTAAGATTTTCTGAGCTTAAAGGTGCTTAGAGGCCATTTACCAGGCTGGATCCACGTGTTTGAAAGGTCTTCAAGTTGAAAATAGGTGTTGTTTCATTCATTATACTTATATCTACATGAATGAAATAACTAATCAAGTTAAGGGCACAAAGTTGGCACATAGTAGGCACTTAATAAAAACTTAATAAATAGATTAATTAGTTCAATTCTCTCTTGGCTCAAGAGATTTTCAATTAACCATGAAATCTTTAAAGCTGAATAGTAAGGAAATTTATTTCTTTCTTTTTTTTTTTTTTTTGCTTTTTGCTGAGGCAATGAGGTTAAGTGACTTGCCCAGGGTCACACAGCTAGGGAATGTTAGGTGTCTGAGACCAGATTTGAACTCAGGTCCTCCTGACTTCAGGGCTGGTGCTCTATCCACTGCTCCACCTAGCTGCCCCGAAATTTATTTATTTCAAAATGTGCTATGAAGTTCATTCCTTCTAAAGAGCTTTTTTTCAAAGCCATCTTCAGGGCCAAAACCAAAACTCTATAATGATTTTAATTCAAAGACATAACATTGTCAATTTGTAATCTAGAGAGCATGTTTTATCATCAGAAGACAAGAAGAATATATATAGAAAGCTACAAATTCTGCTTTAGATGTGTAAAATCACAACCATCATCCTGGCACATTGCACAACCTTTAGGTTTAGCTAAATGAGGATAAATGGGAGCTTCTCTGATTACAGTCACACACATAGTTCTTCCTCTAATATCCCAATCATTTGAATGAGAAATAAAGGATTGTGGAGTGAATCATGGAAATAGACACAGCAGCTCTCCCTCCTCCACCCCTTTAAATTCTCCCCCTCCCTTCACTAGAATGACAAAGAAGTACTAGAATTTGAGATTTGCCTGCTACTGGTTTGGTGTGATATATTACCTGCAGGTCCAGGAGGACCTCTGGGTCCTTGAGTCCCAATGCCTGGATTTCCTTTTTCTCCCTTGACACCTGATAAACCTGTTGAGACAAGAACCATTAGAATGCTATTTAGATTAGGCAAAATATTTACAGAGGTTTTCAGTAGCCAAAGAAGGGCAGGTATAGGGAAAGGGACTGATAGAGATTTCAGAGCAAGTTTATAGTTTTGGGGAAAAAATATGCATCTATATGTAAAATATATACATATATGTTGTTGTTGTTAAGTCACTTCAGTCATTCCAACTCTTAGTGACCCCATCATTTGGAGTTTTCTTTGGCAAAGAAATTGGAGTAGTTTGATATTTACTTCTCCAATTCATTTTATGGATGAGGAAACTGAGGCAAGCAGAGTTAAGTGACTTGCCCAGGGTCACCCAGCTAGTAAGTGTCTGAGATAGGATTTGAACTCAATACTCCTGAATCCAGATCCCACATTGTTCTGCCTGATTGCCCAAAGAAGAGAGAAATTAGGGCTAGATACATCTACCTGATGGTAATATACATAGAGATGATAACTGAGCCCATGGAAGCAGATGAGATAAAATTATTTCAGAAAAATCCATTCTCTCTCCCCCTATATACACATCCACCACCACCAAACACTCAAACAAGTCATTGCTTTCAATCAATGAAGCAACCAACAAGCATTTATTAAGTGCTTAACACTATGTTAAGCACCGAAGATAGAAAAAATATATAGAAAAAAGTCCTTTGATCCCAAAAAGATTACAGTCTATTGAGAAGGCTACAAGTATCCATTTAAGTTTATACAAAACATATGCAAGATGCTTTCTGAGGAGCTTTAGTACCGGGAGCAATTAGGAAAGGTTCCATATAAAATGAGGTACTTGAATTGAGTTTTGAAGAAAATTAGGGAGTCTTAAGAGATAGAGGTAAGACCAAGCATAGGGAAGGACCTGTGTCATGGGGAGGGAGGGTGTTGAAGAGTGTGCATCAAGAGCAAGAGAGCAACTTTGCCACAATGCACAGAGCCTTGGCTCAGAGCCAGGAATTCAAATTTAACCCCACTTACCACCTATATGATCCTAGGCAAGTCACTTAATCTCTCTTTACCTCAGTTTCTCCATTTGTAAAGTGGGGATGATGAATAATAGCATCTACCTTTCATGGTTATCATGAGAATCAGATGAGAAAATATTTGTAAAGCACTTAGCATAGAAACTGGCACACAGTAAGATTTATTTTATTTTAGCTGTGATTATTAGCTATTAAGATGGCCAATTGGACTGTATTGTAGAGTACATGGTTAAGGCTCTTACTCCCAGGAGTCCTCTAAAGACTTTGATACTAAAGTGAAAATTTGGCCCACTTAGAATGAAGTGTCCACTCTGCTGAGTTTTTCATCTTCTCACTTTCCAGTTTCTAAAGTTATCTAAGTTGGATCATAAACCTTGGGGCCATAGGTCCTGTCTGTGCATACAATGGCCCATGTAGTGTGTACTTTTGGCACACTACAAATAATACACACTCATAAATAATTGCATCTGACATTTCCTTATGAAATAACATTATCACATATCAGCAAAAGACACGAATTATAAATGTCAGAGCAGAAATAAACAAACAAGTTGCTAAGTTTTGAAAAGTTTGAATTTCCATTAGAAACTTGGAAAGATCAGAAAAGCCTGTGCTTAATTTTGATGATTCAGTCCCATAAATATCCAAACCAACTCATGCTTCTTTTCCATTTAACAGACCTCTGTTAATAAACGGAAGGTTTTCATAGGTACGAATCAACTGTACACATAAATAATCCATAAGGATTGTGCCTGCCAGAATCATTACATCTGGCTGGCTGAATAGACTATTCTATAGGGTGTAGAAATACTATAGAACAGTTTTAGAATAAAGACAAGCTGAGGCTGTATCAGTAAGGATTTTATGAAATGATAAACCCGACTAGAAAATTCAGCTAGGTCTAAGATAAATCAGTGTTACATGGGATTCTATGTAGTAATGGACTTTATTAAAGCAGGATGGATTTACACACACACACACACCACACACACACACACACACACACACACACACAGAGATTTACTGTTCAATGATGCTTTGTCCTCAACTAATCAGTAGATATTTATTAAGCTCCTACTATATGCCAAACATTGTTATGAGCTAGAGATAAAAACATAAGTGAAACAGTCCCTAACAATAACTTATATGTGCTTTTAGAAGTATAACTAGAAGGATCAGTAGCAGTTAATAACTTTTTTTCAGTGACTGCCTATTGAATTATTTGAATTATCAGATATAATATTTGTAATTTTCCTCTGCACTTAAAAGAATTGTTGACATCTTGGTTCAAAAATAGTGACTATTTCCAATCACTATTTCCTGGCTCTATCACACTGCTTGAAATTGTATTCATTCATATCTTCCCATGGACTGAATCTTTTTATAATCTATATTAGAACTTTCTGTGTCTATATCTCTAATTCCTACTACTATATGTAAATTCTCTTAAATTAAGGACTATGTTGTTTTTCATCTTTATATTTCCAACACCTGCAACAGTGTTTAGTTTTTATTAGGTGCTTTAAAAATGTTTATTGATCTGAATTATAACCCAACTGCAGTTGTGGGAACAATTATATTTATATGATGCTTTTAGATATAAAAAATGTTTTCCTCCCTTGTGAAGTAAGAAGGATAAATATTATCCTAATGATAAAGAATTAAGAAACTAAAGCTGAGATAAGGTAAATGAGTTGGCCATGGCCATTCAATTATTGAGCAAAAATCCAATTATTCTTCTACTGTATGAGACATATGCATTCAAAATTACACTTCTATAATTTTGCTTAGTCTTCTGGAAATTGATAAATTCAGTCATTTTTAAAAGGGAAGGAATCATGACATGATAGGGTTGCAAAATTAGGGAGAGAAAGGAAAAGAGAAAACACCAAGGAAAAGATCTTATTACAATTTAATCCAACCCAAACTTTTCCCTTTCCTCCTGTACCTTCCCTGCCTTCTCTTTTACCTTCTCCTTTCTCTCTACCTGGAACCAGCACTTCCAACCACTTCCCCACCATATCCACATCACAAAGCTATTCCTTTCCAGTTCATCTATCATTAGAATGGATGCCCCCTTGAGGTCAGAGATTGTCTTTTTTTTTTTTAATTGTATTTATAGCTTGCTTTTGTATTTATATATTGCATAGTACAATGCTTAGTAAATAGCAGCAATAGCTAACATATCATATTCTCATTTGATGTTTGCAACAACCTTGTGAGGAAGGTACTATTATTATCCCCATTTTAGAGATGAGGAAACTGAAGCTGAGATGAATTAAAAATTTTTCTCAGCATTACACAGCTAGTAAGTGTCAGAAGCAGAAACTGGAGTCAGATCTTGTTGATTTTAGGTCCAATACTTTATTCACCGTGCCACCCAAGTTCTATAAACATTGAATAAATATCCATCTGTTTATTATGGCGTTAGAGCTAGCCTCAGAGTCAAAAAGACTTGATCTCACATCTCATCTCTCACACTGGCTATTTCACCCTGGACAATCACAACCCTCTATGCCTTAGTCAAGATTTTATGTTACAGATGAAAGTATATACTCTCAGGAGCTCCTGAGACATTGATAAAATTATGCACAAATGTACAGAATATATGCAAAGTTTTAGAGCAGGGGCAGAATTTACTAGCAAATGGCAGAATCAAAAAAAATTTGACATAAAAGGTGATGTTTGAACAGAGTTTTGAAAGAAACTGGGGATTCTAAAAGGCAGATTGAGGAAGGAATAAGTGCATTTCAGACAGTGAGTATAGCCCAAGCAAAGGCACAAAGACAGGAAATGAAATATGTGAGGAAGATCGAGAAGGCCACTTTGGGGTAGACCATGGAATTTGTAAAAGATGGTATGATTGGAAAAGTAGGTTGGAGTCAGATTGTAATCCTACTGCGAGCCGGGAAATGTGCTAAGCACTGGAGATATAAAAAGAGGCAAAAGACAGTCCCTGTCTTTAAGGAACTCATAGTCTAATTAATGGAGGAGACAGTAAGCAAACCAGTATGAACAAACACAACAACCATAACATAACAACATCAGAAGCGGAGGGATTGTTATCTCTATCATATAGATGAGAAACTGAGGCTAAAAGAGATTCGCTTTCCCAAAGCCACAAATGCTGAAACTCTACTATTCTGAACTGAGTTCCTAATTTTTTTTTCTTATGTTGGCTCCAAGTACTTAATGGATACAGGCTCCTGGTTGTTTGCCTTCCCTCTTGCTCAGATATGGTGCTAATCTCCTTTGTTATTGTAACAAGGATGATGGATGAATCTGAGGGCGCCCATGGAGGAGTGCGTGTGCTAACCTGTTTTCTCAGTATCACAGGGCACACTTGGTCCTCTTTTCCTCTTGCTGACCTGGAGATTACAACTTCTGACTTATTAACTGTAATGTTTGCTTTCTTGGCTTACTTCCAAATCAGTCTTCACATTCTACTTGGCACCAGATCTAACAACCAGACTCCTGATCAGAACGGACTTAATCTCCTTAGTTTGACAACCTCACCCTTGCTGTCAGTAGGAGTGTATGAGGATTTTTAGGAACATATTTACTGCTCTTCCTGTGCCTAATGGACAGCTTGTCTAGATTTGGAATCCTACCTAGTTACTTGTTATACATTCTATACTTATTGCTACAACTCGACCTCTTGGAGGAATCTTAGTCATCCCTGTGGTAAATTTTACTGCACTAAGAATACTTAAAATTTAAACTCACAGAATTAGAGAATTCCAGATTTGGAAGAGATCTCATTTCTAGTCCAACCCACACCCAAATAAAGAATCCTTATTGCCATACACACATGCAACAAATGGTCATCTAGCCTCTTCTTGAAGACCTCCCAAGAGGCAGAACCCACTATTTCCCAAGGCAACCCATTCCACTGCAGGATGCCTCTCATTACTGGCAGTTTTTCCTGACATCAAGATTACATTTACTTCTTTGCAATTTTCAACTGTTATTCCAGTTTGGCTTCAGCCAAAAAAAGAACAAATCTTATCCATCTTTCACTTGTGACAATATTTCAATCTGTTGGCAGTCTGAAGATTCCAATCATGCTTTTCCCCAACCTTGAGTCTTCTCTTTTCCAAACTTACCCCAAACTCAAATATGTCTGATGCTATTTCTTAGTGGAGTCTTCCATCTTTTCCTAGTCATCTAGAAAATCTTTGCATTTTAGTCTGTCTTTAAAATCTTATATCTCAATATGTAAAACTTTTATTTGTAACTACAGAAAAGTCCCACAAGATACCGATAGAAACTTTTAATTGTTTGCCATTTATTATTTTCTAGAGAAATGCTACCTATACATTCTTAAATGGTCACACACTTAATTGATTTTTAAAGATATTATAGACAAAGCCAGATAGGTATTTCATCATGACTTGAACCAGATTCATCAGAAAAGTTGGAGAAGAAAATCTTTCACTGGGCAGTGTTAGGACTGATTATCACAGAATCTCAGAAGAGTCTATCTAGTCACAACTGTATCTGGACTAGAATTCCCTCAACAAAACCTTAATATTATATGATCATCTACCCTTCCCCATTCCCAATCCCATATCTCCAGGCCCTCAGTGATATCTGAATGATCCCACATTAGTACCACGTCCCACTATAAAGCTAAATCATTAGATTACAGGAGGATATGAATGAAATAGCAGCCCCAAATAAGTCTTTGTATATGTAATGACCCTTTTAGGTTTTTAAGACTTTCCTATTGAGTTTTTTCCTTTGAGAGACAAACTATATAATGTAATAATAGTAATGATAACTGGCCTTTAGATATAGCACTTTAAAGTTTAAAAGGTATTTTATATGTTATTTCATTTAACTTTTACAACAACCCTGTGAGGAAAGTGATATTATTATCCCTATTTGATAGATAAGGAAACTGAGACTTAGAGATGTAAAATGACAGCCACAGTCACCCAGCAAGTAAATATCTGGGAGAGGATCTGAAGTCAGGTCTTCATGATTCCAAGTCAAATATTTTATCTACTTAGTTACCTATTAGTCTTATATTAAGGGTCTAAAAACCTGAATTCTATATTTGAAATAAACTGATACTTGTGACTTCTGGTTAGTCACTTCATTAATCTCTCAGGCTTCAATGTTCTCCTTGGTAGAAAGAGAATGTAGGACAAGATGATTTGGGTTCAGCTCTAAATTTCATGATTGTTTTTCCTCAACTGGTTGTGTAATATTCATAGCATTCTGACGGGAAAGCTATGAATTATTCAAAATTAGCCTAAAAAACTGCCTCAGCAGTTCCCATAGTTTGTAATTCAAAATACATTATTTTAAATTCAGTCTCTGCTTTTACTCATTCAAATAGCACTGATGATATTCAATCAAAGTGATTGAAAAGATCATAGGACTTCTAGTTGGAAGGTGCCTTTGAGATCAATCAGTGTTATTCTATAAGCATTTAAACTGGAATATGTCATTCCCTATGCAAGGCACTATTCTTGGCAGTGGGGTAGATAATGTGTGGGACAGGTGCTAGACCCCCTACTCAGAGCCATCTTCAGGTGCAAAGAGAACGCATTTATTTAGTCCCTGCAGTGAGAGGCCTAGACACACACCTGGGAGCCATCCCAGCTCCCGCTACATGCTGGTGAACCTGACCAGCTTCTGGCTAGTCCAAAATTTAAAAGCAAAAGATCCGAGGCTTTTCATTGGATAGATTAAAAGGATGTAACCATTCTTGACTAATATTGTCTGCTTCCTCTGGGTCACATTACTTCCTGTGGGTCTGACCCTTAGAGACCACATGATCTCCTGCAACCCAGGGTTCAAGACTGGAAATAAGAATCATGTGACTTCCTAAAACCTGGGGCCCAAGATCTCATCTTCCCACTCTGGGTATATGGATCATGTGACTTAGGCCTAGTCCCATAAACTAGTCTCATAAACTGAGAAAACTTTCAGTTCCATTCAATAATGAAAGGATAATGACATATGATAATGAAAAGCAGTCCCCTGCCCTCATGATGCTTACATTATATCAGAAAATACATAACATATAAGCAGATAATTGTAAGTCTTCCTCCTCTCTCTCAACAAAATCTAAAATAAATTATTTTAACTCATTATTCAGGCCCCCAAAGCTAGGATTATCACAGAGCACAAGCCATACTTATATTCCACTTTATGGGCATAAGGGGAAAAAGGTTTACAAGTGAGAAAAATTTGGATTTGATTGGTAACTTGAGGTAATATAATTTGGTCAAACAAATTTGTACTGGTTAAGCAAGATAAGTTGATCAGTGAAACAGATTAGGTACACAATATACCAGAACAAATGAACACACTAACCTAGTGACAGGCTACATTTATTTGTGATGAACCCCAAGATTCAAACTATTAAGGTAAGACTTCATTATTCAACAAAACCTTTTGGATGGTACAGTGAAATGAGTGCTGCGCTTGACATCACGAAGATTCCTCTTCCTAGCTATGTGAAACCTGGGCAGTCACTAAAACCCTGTTTGCCTCAGTTTCCTCATCTGTAAAATGAGCTGGAAAAGGAAATAGCAAACCACTCTAGTATCTTTGCCAAAACAAAACAAAACAAAACAAAAAACCCAAAAAGGATCACAAAGAGTAGGATATGATTGAACAACAACAATAAAGTAAATTACTTTCCCAATATCAAAAAATAATAAATTATGGTCTTCTGAGTCCAAATCAAGACTTCTGGAGATGCTAGTCAGCAGCTCAAGGGAGGCTAGAAATAGATATATTAGTTTTAGTGGTATTTGCTTAGAAGTAGTAGCTGAAGCATATTTATATGTCATATATCAATGCACTTCTGGTAGAATTGTGAATTGACATAGTTATGAAAAGCAATCTAAAACTATGCTCCTAAAGTTACTAAAGTAAAATTACTACCCTTTGACTCAGTGATATCATTGTTAGGTCTATACCTCCAAAATGAGAAGATTGGAAAAGATGATCTCTAAATCCTATGATCATATGGCAGAGAAATTTACTAATGAAATTGACCTAAAATAAGAGAGAATTGGACAAGATGGATAAAATGTCTTTTCTATTCTCGGGTTCTATTAGTGGAAAAGTTTTAACAGCATTCCCATGTGGTTAATTTAATTATTTTTAAGGATGTGTTAAAAATATTCATCAAAAATAAATGGTCACATTTGCAATATTATTACATAAACTATTTTGTGCAGGGTTTCCATTTATTAAAAGCCTTCTATTTGAAGGCACTGTGCAAGGACTGGGGAATCAAAGAAAGCAAAAGACAGTTCCTGTGCTTGAATAGTTCTCAGTCTAACCAGGTTTCCAAAGCATATGCCTATCAACCCATTTTATAGATGAAGAAGCTGAGGGTCAGAAAAGTTAGTCAACTCACCTCATAGACTGTTTGGGAACTTGGGCTTGACCTCAGGTCCTCTGACTCAAAGTCAAGAGTTCTTTTCTATTATATCATTTAACAGTAGACAACAGAAAGAAATAGTAAAGTATAGTAGGAAAAAAACACAGGATTTAGCATCTGAAGGCCTGGTTCTGTCACTATATCAAATTGTTGACATATTGAACTTAAGTCTCATAAACTACCAGATTTCTTTGCATAGGAATTTTTCCCTAGGTAGATTTTCCCCATTCTAAAGGGGATTTGTGAAAGTGATTTTTTGGAGCCCTGACACAGAACATTACATTAATTATTATTAATGTAATTATATTCAACTAATTCTCTTATTCTAGACTGTTTGGATTGGGGGAGGGGGGGATCCTGGCTCTATCATCCAACCCAATGGCCAATCCTCTAAACTTAATATCATCAGCCTATCTAACAAATCAAACTATCTATTTTTCATCCAAGTCACTGAAGAAATTGTTGAACAGGAACAAGTCCTGGTTCCCAAGTGGTTTGACTATGGGCAAATTGTCAGCTCTTCAAGGACAGAGACTATCTTTTGTCTTCTTTGATTTCCTGGAGTTTGACCCAGTACCTTCACACAATAGGCTCTTAATAAATGCTTATTGATTGATCTGATCTGAAAGTATTACTTAAATATGAATTATTTTAAAATTGTGTGATGATCAACTTTGATAAACTTAGCTCTTCTCAGCAATACGTTGATTAAGACAATTCCAAATGACTCAGGATGGAAAATGCTATACACATCCAGAGAAAGAAATATGGAGTTTAAATGCCAATTAAAACATATTTTTTCACTTTTTTGGCTTTTTTTTCTTGTTGTTTATCCTTTTGTTCTGATTCTTTTTTCACAACAAGACTAATGTGGAAATATGTTTAATATGATTGCACATGTATAACCTATATCAGATTGCTTTCTGGCTTGAGTGGGGGGGGGGAGAAGGAGGAGGACAGGAAGGAGAGAAAAATAAAAATCAAAATCTTATAAAAATAAATGTTGAAAAATAAAATAAATAATGTTAAAAATACAATACAATGGGGAGGGAGGAAATTAACTTCTTATTCCTCAGACTCACAAAAAAAAAGTTCAGAAAGGTTAAATTATTTCTCTAGAGGGAGAGCATTATAAAATGGAAAGAGGCTTGGCCAGATAATGAGAGGAACTGGCTGTGGTATTTACTAATTGTGTGTGACTCAATTTTTTCTTTCTCTGAATTTAATTTCTCCTTCTACAAAATGAGAAAGTTGAACAAGATAATCTCAAAATCCTATGATCATGTGGCAGAGAAATTTACTAGCAAAATCAGTCTTAAAAATTGGACAAGAGGAGTGAGGATATCTTTTCTATTTGTAATTTCTATGAGTACAAAAGTTTAGTAGCATTCCCATGTGGTTAATCTTGAATATTTTTAAGGACATGTTAAAAGTTTTCACTAAAAAGAAATGGTCACAGTTCACATAAACATTTGCAATCATATTGTATAAACTATTTTGTGCAGATTTCCATTTACTTGTCCATGTTGAAGTTCTGAGAATTTAGAAAAGGGTAAAAGAACACTTTAAAAATCTTTCCCTATTCATTTTTATTAACTCCATTTATAGAAGAGTGAGCTAAAAGAAAAACCTTGGCCACTAAATAAGCCTGAACTGGCTGCCCAAGATAGTCTGAGACCTTTAAAATGATAGCCATGAACAACACTGGGCATCCTAATGAATGGAAAACTTGCCTCAAAGTCAGGGTATCAGGGATATAAGTCCCCATTTGATAATTTATTGGCTGTGTGACTCTGGGCAAATCATTTTACTTTCAAGTGCTCTAGGTGACTCTCCAAGATCCCAAATTGCATAACTCAGTTTCCTAATTTGTCTAATATGAATTAGATGTCTCACCTGTCTCATCAAATTTTGTGAGGAATGAGATAACACGTAAAGTATTTCGAAAACCTTAAGAGTGCTCTATAAATGCTAACTGGGCTTTTTACTGTTAGTCTCATTTTTATCTGATTATTTGCTTAGTATTTTTCTCATAAGACAAAACTAGAAACAAGGATTGTAAGTTACAGGCATATGCAAAATTAAACAGTAGAAAACATTGGTAATGATCTTCAAGAAAAAAACTGGATAATTGCTTGTCAGGAATGCTACACAGAAAATTCCTTTTTGACTATAGCCAATATTATATGACCTTTCATTTTACAGATGAGCAAATTGAGTCAGTTTCCTTGAAAATTCATGAACACATGAATTTCTTGAGCAAATCACTAAGCCTAGATGAGTCTTAGTTTTCTCATATGTAAAACAGGAATAATAACAGCACCTAATTCAAAGGACTGATGTGAGAAGCACTTCACAAACCTTAAAATGCTATGTAAACAAAGGCTACTATTACAGTATCTTCAAATGCCATAAGGAAATGCTAGTTTGAAGGCTAGGGAAGAAAAGTCCTTCCCACTTTATCATTCATTATATGGTCTGACTGTAATAAGAAGACATAAAATGCATGGAAGTATTATCATCTTGAAATAATAGAGATCATCTGGAAATATTTTGGCAACTTCCCAACAAAGAATACTGAACAAATCTGAAAGATGAATTTGTATTAGTGATGATAGGAAGGTCAAGGAGGATTGGGAGGAACCAAATTCAACAGCTGCCATGAGTACCTTAATTTAATTAATTTTAGACATCTCTCTATCAGTGATAGGAAAATCATGTGATGCTTGATGCCTCTGATGTTG